>ONZH01000588.1:0-25356 GCA_900303285.1 Rhinella marina | reverse complement strand
GCAATATTTCAGAGGGCCTACTGGCTCTGTTTTAAAACAATGCTTACAGCAGGCCACCTGCAGGCCCTCTCTCCAATCAAGTCAACTACAGACACTCAAAACCAATTTTTAGGAGGGTCAACTACAGACACTCAAAACCAATTTTTAGGGGGGTCAACTACAGACACTCAAAACCAATTTTTAGGAGGGTCAACTACAGACACTCAAAACCAATTTTTAGGAGGGTCAACTACAGCCATTTTAATGCAATCTCAGTCTGACCAAGGCATTGGTGGTGTCACTGCCATGCTGTGTCAGGCTAAATTTTTGGGTGCTTCACCTGCTACATGAGTCTAACTTGGTCACTCTGGGTTCACAGCCATGCTGTGTCAGGGTAAATTTTTGGGTGGTTCACCTGCTACCTCAATCTAACTTGGTCACTTGTTGGTGTCACTACGCTGTCACCATGCTGTGTCAGGCTTATGCCTGTGTCGTGGGGCGGGGGATAGGACAGCAGTACCAGGCTTTCCGCAACCTGATGGTGGTTGCTGTCCCTCGGTACTTGGTACCCAGCCGCCACTATTTCTCCCGATGTGCCGTCCCAGCCCTACACCAGCACGTGTCACAGAACATCATCCGTACCCTGACCAACGCGGTTAGTGATGAGGTCCACCTAACCACGGACACGTGGACAAGTGCTGGCGGGCATGGACACTATATCTCCCTGACGGCACATTGGGTTAACTTGGTAGAGGCTGGGATCGAGTCTAACCCTGAGGCCACTCATGTAATGCCCACACCAAGGATTGCGGGGCCTACCTCGGTCACGATTTCTCAGACTTATTATGCCTCTTCCTCCAACCCCTCCTCCTCCTCCTCTTCACACAGAAACGCTGAGCCAACAGGCAATGTTTCTGAGGGCCAACTGGCGCTCTATACAAACAATGTTTACGGAGGGCCACCTACAGGCCCTCTCTCCAATAAATTTTTTAGTAGCGTCAAATACAGACACTCAAAAAACAATTTTACATGAGGGAGTGTCTCCCCGTCTGCCATCATGTTCGGTCAGGCTGTCCGTAGGTACACCACCTCTGTCGTCCGCAGAAGAGGTCACTATGAGGAAGGCCACGGCAAGAACATCCCCTTTTCAATTGAGAACAAGTGGAGACTTGTAGGAGGATGACACTTTTCTTCGACAGTGGATTCACCTTCCCCTTTATCATTGCCAGACAACAGTTGGAGAAAAAGTAATTGGCAATGATGAAGAAAATGTAACGGTGCAGTGGACCGTCTGTGAAGCAAACCTATATATTCCCACCATGTCAGCCATGGGTTGTACATAAACTAATAACAGGAAAAACAAAAAAAATGAGAAAACTATTTTACAGGATGGTCAATGGCAGACACTCCAAAACAATTTTACATGAGGGAGTGTCTCCCCGTCTGCCATCATGTTCGGTCAGGCTGTCCGTAGGTACACCACCTCTGTCGTCCGCAGAAGAGGCCACTATGAGGAAGGTCACGGCAAGAACATCCCCTTTTCAATTGAGAACAAGTGGAGACTTGTAGGAGGATGACACTTTTCTTCGGCAGTGGATTCACCTTCCCCTTTATCATTGCCAGACAACAGTTGGAGAAAAAGTAATTGGCAATGATGAAGAAAATGTAACGGTGCAGTGGACCGTCTGTGAAGCAAACCTATATATTCCCACCATGCCAGCCATGGGTTGTACATAAACTAATAACAGGAAAAAACAACAAAAAAAATATTTTACAGGAGGGTCAACTTTGGACATTCCAAAACAAATTTTTGGGAGGCTCACCTACAGACATTTGACTGCAATCTCAGTCTGACCAAGGCATTGGTAGTGTCACTGCCATGCTGTGTCAGGCTTAATTTTTGGGTGGTTCACCTGCTACCTCAATCTAACTTGGTCACTTGTTGTTGGTGTCACTACGCTGTCACCATGCTGTGTCAGGCTTATGCCTGTGTCGTGGGGCGGGGGATAGCACTGCAGTGCCAGCATGAGCAGTGGTGTCACCTGCAGGCGGTGATGGACCTTCGTTGCACCTAGTTGGGTGCTTTCCTAACATGTGCCAGCGCATGTGCCTTGCCCATCTTGGTCTGGGTCAGCACAATTGTCTTGAGGGTCACCCCAAGGCTGTTGGCCAGAATGTGGGGTTTTTCTGAGGTTTCCAGGTTTTCACCCAGCCTTCCCTAGGCAGAGGCTTGGTCCCCTGCAAAAAATGCTTGAGTCTCCCATTGACTTCAATGGGGTTCATTATTCGAAATGAGCACCCGAGCATCGGGAAAAATTTGATTCGAATAACGAGCACCCGAGCATTTTAGTGCTTGCTCATCTCTAGCCTGGATGTATTTCTGAAGTGTAATAATATTACAGGTTATAGTTACTAGAGATAGGTCGTTGATCCAGGGAGTAATTCTGATTGCCTGATTGGAGTCGGGAAGAAATTTTTTCCCCTAAAGTGAGGAATATTGGCTTCTACCTCACAGGGGTTTTTTGCCTCCCTCTGGATCAACTTGCTGGATAACAGGCCGAACTGGATGGACATATTTTTTCAGCCTTATAAACTATGTTACTATGTTACAGATTAGTAGTGAAAAGCCATTCTGGTGCTGCAGGGCAAGAAGAGAGTTCATCTAAAGTTAACACTAGTTGAAGTGCTTGGACAGTCTCTTGGACTTTGCCAGCACATTGTGCAAGACTGTGTACTTATTTAAAAAGCACTGCACCATTAGGTTGATGATGTGCGCCATTTTGCCCAGGTTCAGGGCAGCTAAAATATTGCACCTATTGTCACTGACCACCTTGCCCAATTGGAGTTTGCTGCTTGACATACTTGAGCAACTGGTCACCAGTGTCATTACTCTCTCCCAGGTTGATCAGCTTCAACATGACATGGCAACGATTGACCTGACAGATGTCATAAGAAGGAGGGGTAGTTCTAGCGTCCCTGTGTCCAGCTGCTGAGGAGGTGAATAAGTGCCTGGTGTGGAAGCCAGGCAGACATAATTGGCGTAGGGAGCAGGTCAAGAGGACCTGGCCTTGTTGATGGAGTGCTGCTTCATCACTACCGGAAAAAACATTGACTGCAGTGGGTAATAAAAGAAATTTAATGTTCCTGCTGTAGGAGCTTCTGCACAGTGTGGATATTGGGGCTACTACAACCACCACCAATATTAATATGTCTGGGGTCTGCAGCCCCCTCTTCCAACTCCTCCTCAGGAGGGTACAAACACTAACTGCTCTCACACTGGTCGTCAACAGGGGGAATCTCTTGACTATCTGCCGTAGGTTGTGGGGCTTTTCTTGCTACTTTTTAGGAAGGTAGGTAGGGGCAGTGAAGGTAGGGGCAGTGAAGACTGGGAGGACTCCATTGAAAGCCTTCTTTGGGGCTGCAAGGAGGAGAAGCTGGAGAAAAGCTGTGATCCCTGGCTCCATGGCACTGTGTTGGACTCTAAAGTCACCTTCATGTTATTCTGCTGAGAGTGAGAGAAGTGGGCGATTCAATCCAGTATTCTATCCTCTTTCTCCTTAGCTATAATGTTGCACCTTTCCAAGGCCAGAAGGGAAAACTGTAGCCTACTGCTTCTACTACTACTACTTCTGGTTGGATAGTTGGTGCTGCCACTACCCACATTCTGGCTCTGGTTCTTTCTTTGGAACTCTTCCATAGCCTGGACATTTTTGAGCCTCTCAGATAGTGTGGTGCAATACCCTTATTAATGGATTTTTAATCACGTATATATTTGAGACTGCTAAATTGCATATGATTAATGACCCCACCATTGATTATGTGAATATAGGGAAACTGTTTTAGGCGTAAATTTGTTATCCCTCACAGATGTGTGCAACCCTGTGTATTGGGGTGAACACATACATGTATGTTTAATTAAATTGAATAAGTCCAAAATAGATTTAAATTCCAAATTCACGAAAATGAAAAATTAAGGCTTGACACTCAATTTCTCGTTAATACCTACAGGTAGATTGCTGCAATACCTTGTGTCTTGCAGTAATGATGTATATATGCTGCTTTAATTACATATAACAATCCCCCCCAAAAAATTAAATTCCAACCGCATGGAAAGTGAATACATATGTAAACGGAGGATTGAGACTTGATTCTAAATTTCACCTTAATACACATTGGTAGATTGCTACCACACCAGGGGTATTGCTGCAGTAATTATGTATGTGCAGCTTAAATAAATTGAACATCCCCCCAAAAAATTGTGTGAAAACTGAATATATATATATATATATATATATATATATATATATATATATATATATATTATATATATATATATCCACAGACGATTGAGGCTTTATGCTCAACTTTAACTTAACACACTTAGGTAGATTTCTGTCACACCATGGGTATTGCTGCAGTAATGATGTGTATATGCTGTTTAATTAAATTTAAAAAAAAAAAAACTGAAAATAAGTAAATGACGATTGAGGCTTTACACTTAATTTCAACATAGCACACAGAGGTAGATTGCTGCCACATTGTGGGCATTGCTGCATGCTGCTTAATTAAATGTAAGTTCCCAAAAAAATATTTAAATTGTTATCATGTGGAAAATAAAAAAAATACGTAAAAGGATGACAGAGGCTTGATGCTCCTTTTGAGCTTAACATACAGAGGTAGATTGTTATCACAAAGAAAGTTTAAATTAAATTGTAACTGTGTTGAAACTGAAGATACATATATGGACGTCTAAGGCTTTATACTCAATATTAACTTAGCACATACATACTGTATATATATATATATATATATAATTCAAAAAGCGAGGCAGCACTCCGAACTGTGAAACAGTGTTGGACTCTTTATTCCCACACAAGATGCAACGTTTCGGTATTCTCAATGATACCTTTCTCAAGCATAGCAAATTCAGTGTAACCCTCACATTAAATAGTGAAGAAAGGCGGAGTTCAAACAATCATGTGACAATCCGTGCATATCACGTGACACAAAGTAAATTAAATATAAACATGATCAATTGTGAAATACAGGCATAATTATAAGTGAATAAACTGAAAACTTATAAAATCAAACTGTGCATTGGTTTGTTTCTTATACTGTGACATCACAAATGGGGTTCAGAAATACTCCAACATGTACCCCAATAATAGTGTATGATTCCTCCATAGGTGCATAGTGTACTTAATTGCAAGTTAAAAACATAAAACTAAAGAAACATCACAGATGGGGAATCACCTGTAGTCGATGTATTTGCACGGCGTTCCTAGATGGCCATTGCGCATGCACATGTTTCCCGATCACGTGACCAAACCCGGTCACCTGTGGTTATCACGTGACCGACCTCCGGAGACGTCAGGAAGCGGAGGAAAACCCCCTCCAATACACGTCATCGGTGTGTCCAGTCACGTGACAAAAATGACAGGTCCTACTGTACGTATCCCCCCAGAGTATAAGGGTGATTCCCGTTCACACATTGGAGGATCTGCCTATTTAGTCATAACATCGGTATGTAAATTGTATACAATCCCCAGTCCGAGACATAACATTAGTCTAGATAAGAAATTAGCAGTAATGTGCGATGCACGGTGTACAGGGTTACCAGTTATCCTGGCACACCTGGGCACCAGTCTCTGTCGGAAAAGATCCAGGGAGCGATCAGTCGGCCATTGGTCAGCCAATCGATCCTGGTGTCAATGGCGGGAGGAAGATGGCAATCATGTCACCGTCCACCCCACCTGACCCGATCCATATCCGACTGAGTAAGCACCATCGCTTATAAATATGGGTTCCTATATACAACATAAAGAACCGAGATGTGAATCAACACCCAGTATGTCAGAGGACTCAGATAATATAGAACAGGAAACATATCGTCATAGGCCATCAAAACCAAAGGAACTAAAACAGATAAAAAAATGAAAATAAGATTAATACGGTGTTCCCCCATCTTGATGTTCTTTGCAATCACCAAAAGGTTCATCAGGATCTAAGAATGAAGAAAAATAGTAAAATTACTACATCATAGTCATACATATAAATTTACACCAAATTACATCTACTCCAGGGTTAACCAGAACAAAACACTGCAAAAGGGTGTCAATATGTCAATCCCTTCATAGGTATACAGACAAATTGAAATCAACATTAAGGCCATTCGGTTTAAGCGTTCCCAGTCTGTATATCCATTCCAATTCTTTTCTCTTCAGTATCTGTTCCCTATCACCTCCTCTATTCAGTGGAGGGACCTGATCTATTAACATGAATCTAAAGTCTCTCTCAGTGTGTCCTACCTCTACAAAGTGCTTAGGAACCGGAAGATCCTTCCGTTTCTTCCGAATTGAATATCTGTGTTGTACCATACGGGTCTTGGCATCCAGGGTGGTCTCCCCCACGTACCAAAGCCCGCACGGGCACATTACTACATAGATTACGAAGGTAGAGTTACACGTCAGGAAATGCCTGATATCATACGTTGTGCTCATTCGTGGACCAACGAAGGATTCCGTCTTCCTCATGTATTGGCAATTGACGCATGATAGACATGGGAAACAACCCATCCGTCTGCGTCCAATGAATGTCTGCGTATCTCTCACAACCTTCTTTGATTCACTACTCACTAAATGGTCTTTGAGGTTAGGAGACCTCTTAAAGGACATCAAAGGAGGATTATGGAATTCCCGAATATTTGTATTGACCGCCAGAATGGGCCAATGTTTTTTAATGATTCTGTTGATCTCCCCACTCTGTTCAGAGTGTGTGGAGATGAAGGGAATCCGAGGACCCTTGGCCGACCTATCCGGTTTCTTCTGAGCAATACCCTCTCCCATAACTCCATGTTTGTGTCCATTAATCAATTTTCTCGGATATCCCCTATTTTGAAACTTCCTCACCATATCTTCCATATGGGATTCTATCACATCTGAGTCTTGTACAATTCTGGACACCCGTAGAAGTTGACTTCGGGGCAATGAGTTGATCATTGTTTTGGGGTGAGCACTTTCATATCTTAACAGGCTATTACAGTCTGTTGGCTTTGTGAAGATATCAGTGATCAATCCATGGCCCATCTTTTTGACAGTGGTGTCCAGAAATTGTACAGACTCAGTGGAGTGTACAAGTGTAAATTTAATGTCGGGATCCATCCTATTCAAATAGTCATGGAATTGGGTAAGAGTCTCCAAGGACTCCTTCCAGACGAGGAATATAACGTCTGGGGGGATACGTACAGTAGGACCTGTCATTTTTGTCACGTGACTGGACACACCGATGACGTGTATTGGAGGGGGTTTTCCTCCGCTTCCTGACGTCTCCGGAGGTCGGTCACGTGATAACCACAGGTGACCGGGTTTGGTCACGTGATCGGGAAACATGTGCATGCGCAATGGCCATCTAGGAACGCCGTGCAAATACATCGACTACAGGTGATTCCCCATCTGTGATGTTTCTTTAGTTTTATGTTTTTAACTTGCAATTAAGTACACTATGCACCTATGGAGGAATCATACACTATTATTGGGGTACATGTTGGAGTATTTCTGAACCCCATTTGTGATGTCACAGTATAAGAAACAAACCAATGCACAGTTTGATTTTATAAGTTTTCAGTTTATTCACTTATAATTATGCCTGTATTTCACAATTGATCATGTTTATATTTAATTTACTTTGTGTCACGTGATATGCACGGATTGTCACATGATTGTTTGAACTCCGCCTTTCTTCACTATTTAATGTGAGGGTTACACTGAATTTGCTATGCTTGAGAAAGGTATCATTGAGAATACCGAAACGTTGCATCTTGTGTGGGAATAAAGAGTCCAACACTGTTTCACAGTTCGGAGTGCTGCCTCGCTTTTTGAATTATATTGACTGGCGTGTTGTTCCGGATCCAGGAGGACTTGCACCCAAAGTGTCTGTTTGTTGACTAGTGCTGCTGTTATTTTTTGTACTATATATATATATATATATATATATATATATATCTTAATAATATAAAAATGAGTTTCTGTCTGTCTGTTCTCTATGCGCGACCAAACTACTGGACCGATTTTCACCAAATTCGGCACACAGGTACATCAGGTGTCCGGGAAGGTTTTAGACCAGGTCTCATCTCTCTAGGACATACCGTTCCTGAGATATTCCCAAAATATTATCTCCATTAGCCAACATTACAACTGGGAACTTTGGTTTTAAACTCCAGCTGCCATTCTCTGCAAAGGCACACACAGGGAGGGCAGGTTTACATAACAACCAGGTAATTATCAGCAGCTGAGGATCTCATCCATTTCTATTTACTGACACTGTTAAAGGTATTCCTGTTACCATAAATATAAATGATGTGTTTTTCTATTACTACAGTTCAGTAGTAATAAAAGATGTTTTCCTCCACTGCTGCCTATTGTGTGGGCTCATAAATAAGCATGGTATTGACCTTTAATTCAGGCCACCCTAAAAGAAGTACTTAAAACCCCCGCCCCAGGTCTCACTAAGCCACACCCCCAACTCTGTCAGGCCACACCCCCTTTCACTCCGCAGCCAACAGAGATTGAAAAAAATAAAGGTAAAAATCAACTTCTGTCAGCTGCAGGGATGGGTGGGAGGTTGACTTTCTTTCTGCAACGACACACAGAAACATTAAATGAAATAGATTAAATACACCCATGTGAAGCGTCTTGCTAATCCACGCCCCCGACTCTGTCAGGTTACGCCCCCTCCCACTCCTCAGCCAACGGGGATTGAAAAAATAAAGGTAAAAATAAACTTCTGTTTGCTGCAGGGGTGGGAGGGTGAATTTCTCTCTGCAACGACACACAAAAATTTTAGATAAAATAGACTAATTATAGACTACAACTGTTCGAATCGTCTTGCTAAGTCACGCCCCCAACTCTGTCAGACCACGCCCCCTCCCACTCTGCAGCCATTCTGCAACGACACACAGAAACATTAAATGAAATAGATTAAATCACCTATGCGAAGCGCTTTGCTAAGCCACACCCCCAACTCTGTCAGGTCATGCCCCCTCCCACTCCGCAGCCAACAGGGATTGAAAGAATGAAGGGAAAAATTAACTTCTGTCAGCTGCAGGGGTGGGAGGGTGAATTTCTCTCTGCAATGACACACAAAATTTTAGATGAAATAGACTAATTTCAGACTACAACCGTTCGAAGCATCTTGATAATCCACACCCCCAACTCTGCCAGGCCACGCCCCCACCCACTCCGCAGGCAACGGGGATTGAAAAAAATCAGCTGCAGGGGTGGGAGGGTGAATTTCTCTCTGCAACGACACACAAAAATCGTAGATGAAATTGACTAATTTTAGACTACGACCATTCAGTACTAATAAAAGATGTTTTTTTCCACTGCTACCCATTGCGGGTCCCCATAAATTACCATGTCATCGACCTGTAATTCATGCCACTCTGACCCCGCCCCAGATCTCGGGAAACCACGCTCCGACTCTGTCAGGCCACGCCCCCTCCCACTCCGCAGCCAACGGGGATTGAAAAAATGAAGGTAAAAATCAACTTCTGTCAGCTGCAGGGGTGGGAGGGAAGTTGGATTTCTTTCTGCAACAACATACAGAAACATTAAATGAAATAGATTAAATATACCCGTGCAAAGCAATGTTTTCTTCCACTGTTACCCATGGCGTGTCCTCATAAATTACCATGGCATTAACCTATAATTCAGGCCACCCTGAAATGAAGGACTTAATCCCCCCCCGTGTCCCATTAAACCACGCCCCCTCCCACTCCGCAGCCAATAGGGATTGAAAAAATGAAGGTAAAAATCCATTTCTGTCAGCTGCATTGACTTTCTCTCTGCAACGACACACAGAAACATTAACCCCTTCCCGCCCAGCGCCGTACATGTACGGCGCAACGGGACGTGACTTACCGCCCAGCGCCGTACATGTACGGCGCGCTGATCGGGCGGGTGCAGGAGCTGCGCCCGCCCGATCAGCGGCGGGGGTCCGGCAGTGCCCAGGTGCCGGACCCCTGGGGAATGCACCAGCATCGGTGAAAACACCGATGCCGGCGCATTAACCCTTCATGTGCCGCGGTCAGCGCTGACCGCGGCACATGAGGTGTGCCGCATGTTCAGGATGCCGAGCGGGGGGGCCATCGGGTCCCCGCGCTGCTGTGACGGGGACCCGATGGCTTGGATGGCAGCCCGATGCCTTCCTTAGGCATCGTGGCTGCCATCCCTGCGAGCCTGTGCGATCCAGCCCCCTGGATCGCACAGGAAGCAGGCTGTAAGTGTATTACTGTGAGTAATACACTTACAGCCAATGCATTACAATACAAAGTATTGTAATGCATTGTGAAGGGGATCAGAACCCCCAAAAGTTAAAAAAAAGAAGTGTAAAAAGTTGAAAAAAATGTTAAAAAATAAAGTTAAAAAAATAATAATAAAAGTTTCAAGTAAAAAAAAGAAAAACGCCATTTTCCCCCAATAAAGTAAAAAAAATTGTTAAAAAAAGAAAAAAAAAGAAAAAGTAGACATATTAGGTATTGCCGCGTCCGTATCGACCGGCTCTATAAAAATATCACATAATCCATCCCGCCAGGTGAACACAGTAAAAAATAAAAAATAAAAACAGTGCCAAAACAGCCATTTTTTGGTCACATTCCCCCATAAAAAGTGTAATACTACGCGATCAAAAAGGCGTATTTACCCCAAAATGGTACCAATCAAACCGTCATCTTGTCCCGCAAAAATGATACCCTACCTGAGACAATCGCCCGAAAAATAAAAAAAATATGGCTCTCTGAAAATGGCAACACAAAAAAAGATTTTATTCTGTTCAAAAGTAAATCTAATGTGTAAAACTATCCAAAAATAAAAAAGTTATACATATTTGGTATCCCCACGTCCGTAACAACCTGCTCTATAAAAATATTACATGAGATGGCCCCCCAGGTGAATGCTGCAAAAAAAAAAAAAAAAAAACCTATGCCAAAACAACCATTTTTTTCCCTCTTGCCTCACAAAAAGTGTAATAGCAGGCGATCAAAAAGGCGTATTTACCCCAAAATGGTACCAATCAAACCGTCATCTTGTCCCGCAAAAACGATACCCTACCTGAGACAATCGCCCGAAAACTGAAAAAAATATGGCTCTTTGAAAATGGCAACACAAAAAAAAGATTTTATTCTGTACAAAAGTAAATCTAATGTGTAAAACTTTCCAAAAATAAAAATGTTAGACATATTGGGTATCTCCGCGTCCGTAACAACCTGCTGTATAAAAATATCACATGATTTGCCCCCCTTGGTGAATGCAGTAAAAAAATTTTTTAAAAACCATGCCAAAACAGCTATTTTTTTTCACCTTGACTCACAAAAAGTGTAATACCAAGTGATCAAAAAGTGTTATGTACCCCAAAATGGTACCAATGAAAACATCAGCTCATCCCGCAAAAAATGAGCCCCCACATAAGACAATAACTCTAAATAAAAAAAAAACGTGGCTCCCGCAAACCATTCCAACAAAATCTGTGTTGTAAAATTCATATGGCGCTCCTTCTGTTTTGAGTCCTGCCATGTGCCCCCACAGCAGTTTACCACCACATATGGGGTGTTTCCACATTCAGGAGAAAATGGGTAACTAATTATGGGGTGCTTTACTCCTGTTACCCCTTATGAAAATACAAAAAATTTGGGGCTAAAGCAACATTTTATTGGAAGAAATAAAATTTTTCATTTTCACAGCCAAGTGTTTCCAAATTCCGTAAAACACTTAGGGGGTCAAAGTGGCCAGTACCCCCTTAATATATTCGTTGAAGGGTGTAGTTTCCAAAATGGGGTCACTTTTTGAGTGTTTCCACTGTAGGGGTACGTCAGGGTCTCTCAATTACAAAATGGTGCCTAAAAACTATTCTAGCAAAATCTGCCTCCAAAATCCATATGGCGCTCCTTTCCTTTTGACCACTGCCACAAACCCATAGAGACGTTTACCACCACATATGGGGTATTTCTGTAAACTGCAGGATCAGAGCAATGTATATTGAGGTTTAGTTTGCTGTTAACCCTTACTGTGTTGCAAGAAAAAAATTATTAACATGAGTAATCTACCAAAAAAGTGAAATTTTGAAAATTCACCTCCATTTTCCACTAATTCTTGTGGAACACCTCAAGGGTTAACAAAGTTTGTAACAGCAGTTTTTTATAATTGGAGGGGTGTAGTTTCTAAAATGGGGTCATTTATGGGGGGGTTCATTATGTAAGCCCCTCAAAATCACTTTATATCTGAATTGGTGCTTAAAAAAATGGTTTTGGAAAATGTGGTGAAAATTTGAAAAATGGCTTCTAAACTTCAAAGCCCTCTAACGTCCTGAAAAAGTAAAATGACATTTATAAAATGATGCCAACATAAAGTAGACATATGGGGAATGTAAAATAATGACTATTTTTGGAGGTATTACGGTGTATTTTGAAAGTAGAGAAATTGAAATTTGGAAATTTGGAAATTTTTCCAAATTTTTGGTAAATTTGGTATTTTTTTTATAAATAAAAATGAAATATTTTGCCAAAAATTTACTACTGTCGTGAAGCACAATATGTGACGAGAAAACAATCTCAGAATGGCTTGGATAAGTAAAAGCGTTCCAAAGTTATTACCACATAAAGTGACACATGTCAGATTTGCAAAAAATGGCCTGGGCAGGAAGGTGAAAACAGGCCCGGGGCTGAAGGGGTTAAATAAATAGAGGAAATATACCCAGGCGAAGCCGGGTCTTTCTGCTAGTATATATATATATATATATATATATATATATATATTCTGAAACCTGGCACAGTCAGCCACAGGTCCTGTCTCCTCTTTCTCTGTCAGCTGCGCTTCTTCTCTTCATTTTACACAACACACAATTCTTTCTTTGGAAACCTAGCCTTTCACTTCACTCTCCCTGACAAAATAGCTTGATTGATTAATGACTGTCCCTGATTGATATCTGACTCATTCTGGCTCCCTAAGATCATTTTCCTGGCAGACACTGCAACACCCAACCACCCTCATTCACAGCACAGCACAGAACCGTGTTCTGCTCATTCTGCTAGGACACCTTTCTGCCTGCTGCAGCACTGATTGACTCATCCAGGCTGTCTTTCAACCAGGAGACAATCAGGGCTCCCAAACGTACCCTCCACTTCATTTCAGGGTCATGTGAGAACCCTTCTTCTTGCTCCCTAGCTCTTTTTTCCCACCAACATGTTTGTGTCATTTTAGTGGATTCATCTGAAACAAACAAGGAAAGATTCAAGCCCATCTGCCATCCTAAAAAGAGCGCATTTCGGGCCAAACTTGGTTTGGTCCAAACAGGTTTATTAATCCTTAGTGTGAGATATTAGAATAAAGTGATTCAACATCACAGGTAACCAATAGTGTTCCAGGTGGTGAGGTTATTTTCTCTAGTTGTTGAACCAAATGCATCAAATCCTGTTCTGTACAGTAATTGCTGTAAATTAATTTAGTGACAAACAACTGCAAGTAGAAATCAATATAGATACATGTCTTTCTCTCCTCACCTATGACAGCACCCCTGGAGAGACCGCCTTAGGACAGGAAACAGATCATCGGCATCGCTCTAAAAGAGGAACCACCCCCATCATGTCCAGTTCTGTTTCCTGTCCTAAGGGACAGAGGGATGTCGGCATCGCCAGGGATTCTGCAAGGTTTGGAGCTGCGGGGGCCCGGGTCTAGATGGTGGCTTGAGGGTTATTTCGTGCGGCGTAAGTCTCCTGGAGGAGCCTCTGCAGACAAGTCTGGGGCATCTTCCTTCCTCTCCCGGCTCCTTCCTAGCCTAAAGGAGAGGTTTCCGGCCTTCTCCTGTGGCTGCGGCCTCTGTGGGCCGTGTTCTACATGCCGGCCGCCATGCGTGATCTTGCTGGAGGCGGCGGAAGTGCGTTTCGGCGCGCTGGAAGGGGCGGGGCTTAGAACACGCGCAGTATTTGAACCCAGCCAGCTCCCTGCTCAGGCCGGCGTGCCTTCAGAGCAGATTCTCCTTTGTGCCCTATTGTGCAGCTTAACATGGAGCAGTCACAGCGCGCTGAAGCCACTGAAACCACCAATGAGCCGGTATCTGGTAGAGTAAAAGGGGTGAACCCCCAATATTCACTTATATATGTGTTACTTATGGGGTTAAATCTCTATGTTCAGGTTGTAAGGAGGTTTCTAAGAAGATCTCCAGATTTAAAGAAAGGGGCTGTGCTGTATGTAAGAAAAGACTTCCCTCTGCCTGGACTAAACCATTATGCCAGTATTAGATGAGCAAGTTGATGGAGGATGAGACCCCTTCCCTGATGGAAAATATCAAGCAGATGATTCAGGAGGAGGTCAAGGAGTCAGTTAGTGGATTACTTAAAGGTCGTCCTAGTACTTCCGCTGCCACCTCTGCTGCCCTATCCAGTGATAGTGAAGTCTTATCTGGTTTGGAAGAAGAGGGTGAATGTGCTTCCTCTGCGGATTCTTCTGATGATGAGTTTGCGGGGAAGCCTTTATTTTAATCAAAAGGTATTAATTCACTGGTAAAAGCAGTACGGGTTACTATGGGGTTGGAGGATCAGAAGACGCCTCAGACAGTACAAGACTCTATGTTTGAGGGGCTAGGTGTCACGGGGGAGACAGGGGAAGGTGCGCCCTGTACTGAATACCCCCCCGTTCTCTCCCTGCCTGCTTGCCTCAGTCGGCCCTAGGCGGCCGCGGACAACCACGGTGACGGTCCCTGCTCTGTATAAGTGCACAGGGAGGAACAGGGAACAATTGGAGAGACAAACACAGACGAAACAAACACAATATCAGAATAGTCAGCAAGCCGGGTCATACACAGGAGATAACGTCAATACCAGGGGTGAAGCAAAGAGAGGTCGAAGTCCAAGTCCAAGGTCAGGGTCAAACAGCAATCAAACACAAGGTCGCACAAGCACTGATCAAAGTAGTAACGCTAATCACAGGCGATTAGGGAGGACAACTAGTGTCTTTAAATAGCCCTCCACTGGGTCATGTGACGGGGACAGCGTCACATGACCTCATTTGCATACGGAGCGCTGGCCAAACGTGACCAGCGCTCAAATATGCACCAAATTTGGTCATGTGGCGTGGCCAGCGCCACATGACCCAAAACCAGGTATGGTTGCCCAGACCAGCGCTCAGATGTCCCCGCCTGCTCGTTTACTAGGGGGGCGGGGAGGACGCCGGACGCGCTGTATCAGTGCGCGTGCCGGACCCTCTCCTGTGAGTGTCGTCATGGAGATGAGGACGCATCCTGCGTCCTCACTCCGGCGCACTTCTGGGAGACCGGCGGCACGGCAGAGGGGAAGCGCGCCGCCGGCTCCCTGTTACAGTACCCCCCCCTTCACGAGGGGCCACCGGACCCTTAGCTGGAGGAACCGGCTTTTCAGGATGCTGTCGATGAAAACTCCTAACAAGTGCGTCTGCATGCATCCTGCTCAGCGGTACCCAAGATCTGTCCTCAGGCCCAAATCCCCTCCAGTGTACAAGGTACTGGAAGGAATTCCGGACTTTCCTAACGTCAATGATTCTATGAATCTCGTGCTCCACTTCTCCCTCCACCTTGACCGGAGGCGGGGGCAGTTCCTCTGGACCAGCGGGAGCAACATAACGCTTAAGCAAAGACATATGAAAAACATTGTGAACACGAAGGGGGTCAGGTAAACACAATTCAAACGACACCGGATTGATCACCTTGGTGATCCTGTATGGACCAATGAAGCGAGGCGCAAACTTATAGGATGGTACTTTCATACGTAGATTTTTAGTTGACAACCATACCATGTCCCCCACCTTGAAATTCACACCCTTAGAACGTTTCTTATCGGCCTTAGTTTTTTAAATCCTTTGGGCTCTTTCCAGGTTCGACTGAACCTGTGCCCAAACTGTGCACAGTTCCTGAGAGAGAGCATTGGCCTCTGGGACCGCCGAAACAGCTGGAGAAAAGGAGCCAAAGCGCGGATGAAACCCCATGTTGCAGAAAAACGGCAATACCCCAGAAGACGAATTCACACGGTTATTAATCGCGAACTCGGCCAGAGACAGGAATCTGGCCTACACATGCTGGTTATCAGCAACATAACATCTGAGATATTGCTCAACGGACTGATTAAGACGTTCAGTCTGACCATTGGTCTCTGGATGAAAGGCTGACGAAAAGGATAAGGAAATATCAATCTTCTTACAGAAGGCCCTCCAGAATTTAGACACAAACTGCACCCCCCTGTCAGAAACAATATTCTCAGGAACACCGTGTAGTTTAACTATGTGGTCCATAAATACGGAAGCCAAAACCTTTGCAGAGGGTAATTTACACAAAGGAATAAAGTGACACATCTTGCTGAATCTGTCCACCACTACAAGAATCACGGTTTTACCCTCAGAGCATGGCAAATCCGTGATGAAGTCCATGGACAGATGTGACCAAGGTCTACCAGGTATGGGTAATGGACGCAACTCACCCATAGGCCGAGTCTTGGGATTCTTGGACCTGGCACAAGTATTGCACGCAGTTACAAAAGCCTGAACATCTCTGGAGATTGACGACCACCAATACTGCCTAGAGACCAACTCCTTGGTGGCATTGATACCAGGATGTCCACATAAAACAGAGCTATGGCACTCACCCAGCAGTCGCAACCGCAAATGAGCTGGCACAAATAACTTGTCATTGGGAGTACCAGTGGGAGCAAGATGTTGTCCTGCCGAGATTTCAGAAGCGAGATCAGATGAGGTAGCGGCTACGATGATGTCAGCTGGCAGGATGGGCTCAGGAGGGACGTCAGGAGGCTGATACGCCTGGAAACTTCGGGATAAGGCATCGGCCTTAATGTTCTTGCTTCCGGGCCTGAAGGTAACACAAAAGTCAAAACGAGTAAAGAACAAAGCCCACCTCGCCTGTCTGGGATTCAATCGCTGAGCAGATTCCAGAAACATCAAATTCTTATGATCCGTGAGGACCGTAATGCGGTGTAATGCCCCTTCTAAAAAATGACGCCATTCCTCAAATGCCCACTTGATTGCTAGTAACTCCCTATTACCAATGTCATAGTTCCTATCGGCAGGAGAGAACTTGCGGGTGAAGAAGGCGCATGGCTTGAGATTAGTTAAGGTGGAAGACCCCTGGGACAGTACTGCCCCCACACCATCTTCAGATGCATCAACCTCAACTACAAACGGCTTATTTTGATCAGGCTGGATCAGCACAGGAGCATCAACAAAAAACCGCTTTAGCTTTTCAAAAGCTTCAATAGCTGCAGGGGACCAGTTGACTAAATCAGCTCCCTTGCGGGTCAAATCCGTAATGGGTTTGGCTATAACAGAAAAATTTTTGATAAATTTCCGATAGAAATTAGTAAAACCCAGAAATCGCTGGAGCGCCTTCAGAGAGGAAGGTCGCACCCAATCTACAATGGCCTGTACCTTACCCGGGTCCATTTTGAAGGAAAAAGGGGTGAGAATGTATCCCAAAAAGGTCACTTCCTGAACACCAAAGATACACTTCTCCCCTTTGACAAACAACTTGTTCTCACGCAACACCTCCAGCACTTGCCTGGTGTGGGATACGTGACTCTCCCAGTCTGTAGAAAAAATCAAGATGTCATCAATATAGACAA
The DNA here is from genome assembly GCA_900303285.1 of Rhinella marina. Lineage (NCBI taxonomy): Eukaryota > Metazoa > Chordata > Amphibia > Anura > Bufonidae > Rhinella > Rhinella marina. The sequence goes on along the minus strand of ONZH01000588.1, from coordinate 7,730 downwards.
TTACAAATTTTCCAATAAATGGTCTAAAAATGTCATTGACAAAATTTTGGAACACCACAGGAGCATTACTTAACCGAAGGGCATTACTAGGTACTCATAATGACCCTCCGGGGTATTAAAGGCAGTTTTCCATTCATCACCCTCACGGATTCTGATCAGGTTGTACGCCCCCTTCAGATCTAGCTTAGTAAACCAACAAGCACCCTGAACCTGATTCAACAAATCAGGAATAAGGGGCAGCGGGTACCTGTTTTTAACAGTAATTTTATTGAGTTCCCTGTAATCAATACAGGGCCTCAACCCTCCATCCTTTTTTCCGACAAAGAAAAATCCTGCCCCCATGGAAGAAACAGAAGGCCGGATGTGACCCTTGGCCAGACTCTCCTTGAGATAATCCCTCATAGACTGACGCTCTGGAGTAGAGAGATTATAGATACGGCCCTTGGGATATCTGGACCCCTCAATAATATCGATGGCACAATCATATTGCCGGTGAGGAGGGAGGAACTCAGTCTCGGACATGGAGAAAACGTCCGAAAAATCGTTGATGTACTCAGGTAAGAAAAGAGACTCAGTAGTACCTCCCAACTGCAATACAGATTTGCAACACTTGTCACAATTCAGCCCCCATTTTTCTAATTCACCTGTTGACCAATTGATTACAGGATTGTGGTCCTGCAACCAAGGTAAACCAAGAACTAGGTCAGCAGGTAAATTCTTTAAGACCCAAAAAACACATTTTTCGGAATGCGAAATCCCAACCGTCAGGGTCACACTAGGAGTACAGAACTCGATCCTCCCATTATTTAGGGGGGTGGAGTCGAGGGCGATAATTTGAATTACCTCCCTTAAAGGGACCATCGGTAAACCCACAGACTGTACAAAATCAAAATTAATAAAATTAGCAGCAGAACCAGAGTCAACAAAAGCCTTTCCAGAACCCCTGAATTGATCATATGCAATGGAGATGGGTACTAAAATCTTTCTCCTTACCACTGCTGGGGTTACCTTACTTCCCACCGGAGATCTCCTAGAGGGCGGAAGTTTTGGACACTGCTGGAGCCAGTGGTTCACCTCACCGCAGTAGAAGCAGGCTCCCTTTAAACGTCTTTGGTTTTTCAGGATACCTCCTAACTGCATGGACTCCGGGACCTTGGCAGGAGGTGGACTCAGAGGAGGAAACTCAGGCAGGACGACAGCTTGAGGAGTACTTGATCGTTCCCTCTGTCTTTCTCTCACCCGTCGATCCAGCTTAATAGCTAAAGTCATGCTCGTCTCTAGGGAGTCAGGAGTAGGATAACTAACCAGAAGATCCTTGAGTTGGTCTGACAGCCCCACCCTAAACTGGCTTCTCAAAGCTGGGTCATTCCACCCAGAGGAGACACACCACTTCCTGAACTCTGCACAGTAATCCTCTACTGGGCGGTTTCCCTGCTGAATGTTCCTGAGCTGAGTTTCTGCTACAGTGGCCCAGTCTGCTTCTTCATACAAAAGACCTAAGGCCTGGAAAAAGGCCTCCACAGACAACAGACATGGGGAGTCAGATGGCAATGAGAAAGCCCACTCCTGCGGATCCCCTTGCAGCAAGGAAATAATAATTCCTACCCGCTGCTGCTCAAAACCCGAGGAGTGTGGGCGTAAACGAAAATATAATTTACAACTTTCCTGGAAAGAACGGAAAGTTTTTTGGTTACCCACAAACCGATCGGGCAACCTTATATGGGGTTCAATAATGGAGGGAGCGGCTGCGGGTGCAGTTTGCAGCTGCTCCTGGTGTTGGATTCTCTCGGCCAGATCCTGGATCATCTGAGCCATGTCACCTATATGATCCGTGAGAACTCGCAACGGCTCCATTTAGTATGGCCTGTGATTCTGTCACGGGGGAGACAAGGGAAGGTGCGCCCTGTACTGAATACCCCCCCCCGTTCTCTCCCTGCCTGCTTGCCTCAGTCGGCCCTAGGCGGCCGCGGACAACCACGGTGACGGTCCCTGCTCTGTATAAGTGCACAGGGAGGAACAGGGAACAATTGGAGAGACAAACACAGACGAAACAAACACAATATCAGAATAGTCAGCAAGCCGGGTCATACACAGGAGATAACGTCAATACCAGGGGTGAAGCAAAGAGAGGTCGAAGTCCAAGTCCAAGGTCAGGGTCAAACAGCAATCAAACACAAGGTCGCACAAGCACTGATCAAAGTAGTAACGCTAATCACAGGCGATTAGGGAGGACAACTAGTGGCTTTAAATAGCCCTCCACTGGGTCATGTGACGGGGCCAGTGTCACATGACCTCATTTGCATACCGAGCGCTGGCCAAACGTGACCAGCGCTCAAAAATGCACCAAATTTGGTCATGTGGCGTGGCCAGCGCCACATGACCCAAAACCAGGTATATAATAAATGTTCTGAGCGCTGGTTGCCCAGACCAGCGCTCAGATGTCCCCGCCTGCTCGTTTACTAGGGGGGCGGGGAGGACGCCGGACGCGCTGTATCAGTGCGCGTGCCGGACCCTCTCCTGTGAGTGTCGTCATGGAGACGAGGACGCATCCTGCGTCCTCGCTCCGGCGCACTCCTGGGAGACCGGCGGCACGGCAGAGGGGAAGCGTGCCGCCGGCTCCCCATTACACTAGGTCCCAGAAAGAAAAAGGTGTTTGATGTACACAAAAATATTCAGGCTGTGATTTCAAAAGAATGGAAGAAACCAGACAGGAAATTCTTTATCCCTGCTTTGGTCAAGCGTAAATACCCAATTGACGAAGAGGTGTCATCCTCTTGGGACAGAGCTCCCAAATTAGATGCGCCCGTAGCGAAGATGTCTAAAAAAGCTGCCCTACCATTCGATGATATGGACAAGAGAGCGGACATTTATTTAAAAAAGAACTGGGAGGCCTCAGCAGCAGCATTCAAACCTGCCATTGTTGCCACATCAGTTGCTAGGTCTCTTAGGGTGTGGATGGAGGAGCTTGAGGCCCATATAAGGGGTCAGAGATCAGCTTTTAGCCTTCTTACCTACTATTCATAATGCTGTAATTTTTTTAGCAGATGCCTTGGCGGATTCTTTAAGGTTGTCTGCTAGAGCCTCGGCTCTGTCTAATTCCGCCCATAGGAGCAGTGATGTCAGCTCTAAAGCTAAGCTTGTGCAATCCCTTGTGAGGGACAGTTTCTTTTTGGCGTGGTCTTAAATGACTTATTGGAGAAGGCCTCTGATAGAAAAAAGAGCTTCCCTACCTCTAGCCAGCAAGTCCCTAGAAAGCCCTTTAGGCCTAGATTTAATAGAGAAAAATTTAGAGGTAATGAAAGATCTAAGCAGTTTTCAGGAGGATCTAAAAAATCAAAAGGGTTTCTTCTTTCCAGCACCGAGGCCTCAAAGAAGCAAGCCCTGTTGGAGGTTGTTTGTCCCTATTCACTCCTCAGTGGCGGGTGATCTCCAACAGCGAGTGGATTCTGTTAATTATAGGAGAGAGTCTAAAGTTAAAATTCCGAACCACTCCAGGAGAAAGATTTGTGGTCACAGATTTCAGTTCAGACCCCCTAAGACAGTCTGCTCTGCTCTCAGAAATAGACTACCTACTTCAAAAGAGAGTATTGTTGAAGGTCCCGATCCTAGAAAGAGGGAGGGGATTTTACTCCACTCTGTTTTTGGTAAAAAAGCCAAACGGCTCTTTTCGCATGATAATAAATTCAAAATGATTGAATCAGAGTCTGGTCTACAAGAAATTTCGTATGGAGTCCATCAAATCCACTCTAAACTATCTGTTTCCTCAGTGTTTCACGGCCACGATAGATCTCTGGGATACTTATTACCATGTCCCAATCCACCCAGACCACCAGAGGTTTTTAAGGGTTGCAGTACAGATAGAGTCACAGATACTCCATTTTCAGTTTCGAGCCCTTCCCTTCGGTCTATCTCAGGCCCCCAGGGTATTTACAAAGATAGTGTCCGGGATGATGGCCCATGTCAGAGAGAAGGATGTGATAGTGTTCCATACCTGGACGATTTCCTGCTCATAGCCCAGTCCCTCAGAGATCAGATTTCCTGGCTGATAGAAGTATTTCAGGACTTAGGCTGGGAAATAAATTTAGAGAAGTCCGGCTTTTGCTCTCTCTCTGATCAGTTTCCTTAAGATTGGCAATGTCAGTGCTGGGTCTTTTGAGGGCGGCCATTCCAGGAGTAGAATGGGCCCAATATCATTCAAGAGTCCTACTACTTCAGATTCTGGAGGTTTGGGACAAGAGCCTCCTTTCTCTAGATTCGGAATCCACCCTTTCCCCTCAGACCCTTGTATCTCTGGAATGGTGGTTGGGCCTTCGAAATCTAGAGAAGGGGGTTCCATGGGACTGGAAAGATGTTCTCTCCCTGACCACAGATGCCAGTCCCTCGGGCTGGGTTGCTAACCTGGGGTCTGCTTTACTTCAGGGAGTCTGGGACGTCTCCACCAGAAACCAGTCACACAACTTCAAAGAGTTAAAAGCTATCCTGTTAGCCCTTTTGCAGAGTTTTACAACAATGAAGGGAAAGAACGTCAGAATTTATTCAGACAATGTGACTGCGGTTGTCTATATCAACAGGCAGGGAGGCACCAGATCACAAAACCATATGGCCCTCAGTCACTGAATTTTCAGTTTTGCGGAAAGCTCCCTAGCTTCTCTCTCAGCAGTACATCTGAGAGGCAGGGACAAGATGAAGGCAGTTTACCTGAGCCATCACCGCCTTTGTCAGGGGGAATGGTCCCTAGATCAGATGATCTTTGACCAGATTGCCAGCCGCTGGGCAGTGCCGTCCATAGACCTGTTTGCCACCAGACTAAACAAGAAAGTGGAGGGTTTCTTTTCCCTTTCCCCACAGGACTTCCCGTTAGCAGTGGATGCTTTTGCCCAGTCCTGGAGGAGGGGTCTTCTTTATGCTTTCCCCCCACTAAAACTTCTATCGAGAGTCCTAAAAAAGATTCTGGAAGATTGTGCCTCGGTGATAGTAATAGCTCCCTTCTGGCCGAAAAGGGTCTGGTTTTCTTGGCTTCGCAGGATATCAGTGGCTACCCCAAGGGTTCTTCCAGAGATTCAGGATCTTCTCTCCCGAGGTCCGGTAGTCCACCCAGATGTGGCGAATCTACATCTGCATGCCTGGCTATTGAGAGGAACATCCTAAAAAGTAGAGGCCTCTCTGAAGAGGTAATTGCTACCTTATTAGCCAGTCGTAAAAAGGTGACATCTGAAATCTATTTGAGAGTCTGGAGAGCCTTCTGCAGACTTGCAAATAAACCGATTGATGTTATGGTCACCCTGAAAATCCCTCTAGTATTGGAATTCCTGCAGGAGGGATGGAAAAAGAAACTTAGGCCCAGCACCTTAAAGGTCCAGATTTCTGCTTTAAGTGCCCTATTTGAATTCAAGTTAGCCAGTCATTCATGGGTTAAGAAATTCATTACAGCTGTTTCCAAGATGTCTCCAGTCTGTAGGTCCAGAGTTCCTCCATGGAATTTAAACTTAGTTCTCACTGCCCTTATTGAGGATCCTTTTGAACCTCGGCCAGTTGCGGCCACAAATCCAGTTTGGCTGCCCAGTAGTCCAGAGGATCTTCAATGTGGGGTGGCAGGGTGCTGTACAAGTAGGCCACCACCTGTTGGTTCAGGGTCTCCTCCTGGTCTACCTGCTGCTGCTGAGTACATTCCGCACTTGGCGGGTGAAGAAAGCTGCTCATCAGCGACTCCAGACTCAAGTTGCTGGCTGCTGATGGAACTGGTACTGCTCCTACCCCCCCCCCACAGCAGCCGTGGCATTGGTACGTGAACACTGAGGGGCCCCCCGGTCAGACCTGCGAGAGGATGGACGATGACGCAGATAGGCAGCAGCCAACTGACTACATAGGATGTCTCTATAGTACTTCAGTTTGTCCTCCCTCTCAGCAGGTGAAAAAAGGCCCCCATTTTAGACCGGTAGTGAGGGTCCAAGAGGGTGGAGAGCCAAAAGTCATCCCTCTGCCGGATAGTGATTATTCGACTTGCACTACGTAAGGAATTGAGCATGCATCGGGCCATTTGCGCAAGTGACTCAGAAGGACTCCTGCCTCCAACTTCACTGTATACTGCCATGGTGTCTCTTGGTCATCTGCCTCATCTTCAATCTTCATCTCCCTCTACCTCCTCTGGCTGCTCCTGCTCCTCCTCTTCTGTCACCTGTCACCTAGCATACAAATTTGTACGCATTAGCATACAATGCGTAGCATTAGTGTACAAATCAACATTACAGTTGACACAATCAAAGACCCTGGAAGTGGCAGCAGCAGTCGTAAAAATTGGAAGACGACAGAGTGGCACAATGACAGACCCTGAAAGTGGCAGCAGCATGAGTAGGCCACAGATTGGCACTATCAAAGACCCTGGAAGTGGCAGCAGCAGTCGTTAAAATTGGAAGGCGACAGAGTGGCACAATGACAGACCCTGGAAGTGGCAGCAGCATGAGTAGGCCAAAGAGGGGCACAATGACAGGTCCTGGAAGTGGCAGCAGCATTAGTAGGCCACAGATTGGCACAATCAAAGACCCTGGAAGTGGCAGCAGCAGTCGTTAAAATTGGAAGGCGACAGAGTGGCACAATGACAGACCCTGAAGTAGCAGCAGCATGAGTAGGCCACAGATTGGCCCAATCAAAGACCCTGGAAGTGGCAGCAGCAGTCGTTAAAATTGGAAGGCAACAGAGTGGCAGAATGACAGACCCTGGAAGTTGCAGCAGCATGAGTAGTCCAAAGAGGGGCACAATGACAGACCCTGAAGTGGCAGCAGCATGAGTAGGCCACAGATTGGCCCAATCAAAGACCCTGGAAGTGGCAGCAGCAGTCATTAAAATTGGAAGGCGACAGAGTAGCACAATGACAGACCCTGGAAGTGGCAGCAGCATGAGTAGGCCAAAGAGGGGCACAATGACAGACCGTGAAGTGGCAGCAGCATGAGTAGGCCACAGATTGGCCCAATCAAAGACCCTGGAAGTGGAAGCAGCAGTCATTAAAATTAGAAGGCGACAGAGTGGCACAATGACAGACCCTGGAAGTGGCAGCAGCATGAGTAGGCCAAAGAGGGGCACAATGACAGATCCTGAAGTGGCAGCATCATGAGTAGGCCACAGATTGGCACAATCAAAGACCCTGGAAGTGGCAGCAGCAGTCATTAAAATTGGAAGGCGACAGAGTGGCACAATGACAGACCCTGGAAGTGGCAGCAGCATGAGTAGGCCAAAGAGGGGCACAATGACAGACCCTGAAGTGGCAGCAGCATGAGTAGGCCACAGATTGGCCCAATCAAAGACCCTGGAAGTGGCAGCAGCAGTCATTAAAATTGTAAGGCAACAGAGTGGCACAATGAGAGAGCCTGGAAATGGCAGCAGCATGAGTAAGCCAAAGAGGGGCACAATGACAGACCCTGGAAGTGGAAGCAGCATGAGTACGCCAAAGACTGGCACAAAGAGAGACCCCGGAAGTGGCAGCAGCATGAGTAGGTCACAGAGTGGCAGAATGACAGACCCTGGAAGTGGCAGCAGCATGAGTAGGCAAAAGAGGGGCACAATGACAGACCCAGAAGTGGCAGCAGCATGAGTAGGCCACAGATTGGCCCAATCAGCAACAAATACCGTAGAGTGGCATAATTACATAATTTGGACCTAGCGGCAGCTAGGAGACAGCATGTGGAGGCGGTAGCAGCAACAGCATCCCAGAGAGTGGCACAAGTACATAATTTGGA
>ONZH01000587.1:0-31620 GCA_900303285.1 Rhinella marina | reverse complement strand
TGCCTTGGTCAGACTGAGATTGCAGTCAAATGGCTGTAGGTGAGCCTCCCAAAAAATTGTTTTGGAGTGTCTGTAGTTGAACCTCCTAAAAAATTGATTGGAGAGAGGGCCTGTAGGTGGCCCTACGTAAACATTGTTTGAAGAGAGCCAGTTGGCCCTCTGAAAAAATTGCCTGTTGGCTCAGCGTTTGTGTAAGAAGAGAAGGAGGAGGGAGAGGAGAGGATACATGAAGAATCTTCATGTTAAGCTGCTTTCCCCCGGTGGAGAGTTGAATTCCGGTGAAATCCAGGCTTCATTCATTTTAATAAGCGTCAACCTGTCAGCGCTGTCAGTTGACAGGCGGGTACGCTTATCAGTGATGATGCCATCAGCTGCACTGAAGACCCGCTCTGACAACACGCTAGCGGCAAGGCAGGCCAGCACCTCCAAGGCGTACAGCGCCCGTTCGGGCCACGTGTCCAGCTTTGCAACCCAGTAGTTGTATGGAGCAGAGTGATCACGCAGGACGTTGGTATGGTCAGCTACGTACTCCCTCACCATCTTTCTGAACAGCTCCACTCTACTCTGCCTAGACCGGGGACGGGTGACATAGTCTTGCTGGGGTGCCATAAAACTGGAAAAGGTCTTGGAGAGTGTTCCCCTGCCAGTGCTTGATAAGCTGCCTGCTCCCCTCCTCTCCCCCGCTAGTTGGCCCACAGAACTACATCCTCTGCCACTAGCGGTGTCAGATGGGAAGGATAGTTTCAGCTTGTGCACCAGGGCCTGTTGATATTGATTCACTCTCATACTCCTTTCCTCTACAGGAATGAGAGTGGAAAAGTTCTGCTTGTACCAAGGGTCCAGGAGGGTGAACACCCAGTAATCAGTGTTGGCAAAAATGCTTCTAATGCGAGGGGTCACGGGAAAGGCAGCCTAACATGAAGTCAGCCATGTGCGCAAGAGTCCCAACACGCAAGAATTCCCTTTCCTCAATAGGCTGACTCTCCATTTCCTCCTCCTCCAACTCCTCCTCTTAAGCCCATACACGCTCAACAGATAAGAAGGAATGAGCATTGGTACCCTCTTCAGTCTCACCAACAGTCTCCTCCTCTTCCTCCTCCTCCTCCAATACGCGCTGAGAAATAGACCTGAGGGTGGTCAGGCTATCAAGCAATGTATCTTCTTCCCCCATCTCCTGTGACAAGCACAAAGCCTCTGACTTCATGCTAAGCAGTGACTTTTTCAGCAGACAAAGCAGCGGGATGGTGACGCTGATAATGGCGGCATCGCCGCTGACCATCTGTGTTGACTCCTCAAAGTTGCTTAACACCTGACAGATATCAGACATCCACGTCCACTCCTCATTGTAGACATGAAGATGCTGACTAACCTGACTACCAGTTCTCGTGGAAGTTGTCATCTGGCAGTCTACAATCGCTCTGCGGTGCTGGTAAACCCTGGCTAACATGTGTAATGTGGAATTCCATCGCGTGGGCACGTCGCACAACAGTCGGTGAGCTGGCAGCTGTAAGCGCCGTTGCACTGCCCTGAGAGTGGCAGCATCTGTGGTTGACTTGTGGAAATGCGCACAGATGCGTCGCACCTTGGTGAGCAAATCAGACAAATTGGGGTAGGTCTTGAGGAACTGCTGAACCACAAGATTGAACACGTGGGCCAGGCATGGCACATGTGTGAGTCTGCCGAGTTGCAGAGCCGCCACCAGGTTACGCCCGTTGTCACACACAACCATGCCTGGCTTGAGGTTCAGCGGCGCCAGCCAAAGATCGGTCTGCGCCGTGATGCCCTGTAACAACTCTTGGGCGGTGTGCCTCTAGTCACCTAAGCTCAGCAGTTTCAGCACCGCCTGTTGGCGCTTACCCACGGCAGTGCTACTGTGCCTAAAGCTACCGACTGAAGGCGCCGTGCTCACAGATGGTAATTGAGAGGAGGAGGAGGAGGGGTTGGAGGAAGAGGCATAATAAGTCTGAGAAACTGTGACCGAGGTAACATAGTAACATAGTAACATAGTTTGTAAGGCCAAAAAAAGACATCTGTCCATCCAGTTCAGCCTGTTTTCCTACAAGTTGATCAAGAGGAAGGCAAAAAAAAACCCTGAGAGGTAGAAGCCAATTTTCCTCACTTTAGGGGGAAAAGTTCCTTCCCGACTCCAGTCAGGCAATCAGAATAACTCCCTGGATCAACGACCCCTCTCTAGTAACTATAACCTGTAATACCCTCCAGAAATACATCCAGGCCCTTCTTGAACTCTTTTAGTGAACTTACCATCACCACCTCCTCAAGCAGAGAGTTCCATAGTCTCACTGCTCTTACCGTAAAGAATCCTCTTCTATGTTTATGTACAAACCTTCTTTCCTCCAGACGCAGAGGATGTCCCCTCGTCACAGTCCTCGGGATAAATAGATCATGGGAGAGATCTCTGTACTGACCCCTGATATATTTATACATAGTTATTAGATCTCCCCTCAGTCATCTTTTTTCTAAAGTGAGTAACCCTAATTTTGATAATCTTTCTGGGTACTGTAGTCCACCCATTCCAGTTATTACTTTAGTTGCCCTCCTCGGTAGGTAGGCCCTGCAATCCTCGGTGTGGGCAGCACATGAGCGGCCCCAGGGTCAGACTCGGTCCCAGCCTCCACCAAGTTAACCCAATGTGCCGTCAGGGAGATATAGTGTCCCTGCCCGCCAGCACTTGTCCACGTGTCCGTGGTTAGGTGGACCTTCTCAGTAACCGCGTTGGTCAGGGCACGGATGATGTTCTCTAACACGTGGTGGTGTAGGGCTGGGACGGCACATCAGGAAAAATAGTGGCGGCTGGGGACCAAGTACTGAGGGACAGCCACCGCCATCAGGTTGCGGAAAGCCTCAGTCTCTACCAGCCTATAGGGCAGCATCTCCAGGCTCAGCAGTTTGGAGATGTGGACGTTTAGGGCTTGTGCATGTGGGTGGGTGGAATTGTATTTGCGCTTGCGCTCAAACGTCTGATGTAAAGACAGCTGAACGCTGCGCTGGGACACATTGGTGGAGGGTGTGGAGGAATGTGGAGGTGAAGGGGGGGATTTACTCACAGAGCCAGCATGTGATACAGGGGAAGGAGCAGTGGTGTGACCCACAGGAGGTGAACGGCCTTGGTTCCACTGAGTCGGGTGTTTAGCACTCATATGCCTGCACATGCTGGTAGTGGTTAGGCTGGTAGTGGTGGCTCCCCTGCTGATCCTGGTGTGGCACAGGTTGCACACCACAGTCCGTCGGTCATCCTCACTTTCTTTAAAGAACCTCCAGACTTGCGAACATCTAGGGCTCGGCACAGGAGCTTCACTCCATGATACAGTTGCTGAGCTACTTGCTCTGGCCCTGCTTCTCCCTCTGGCCACCCCACTGCCTCTTCTAACCTGTTCTGGTGCTGCACTTGCCTCCCCCTCAGAAGCACTGTCTTGACTAGGCTTACCAACCCAGCTCAGGTCAGTCACCTCATCATCCACCAGCTCTTCCTCCAATTCCTCACTCTGCTCCCCCCTCGGACTTACTGCCCTGACAACAACGTCACTGTCTGACAACCGTGTCTCATCATCATCCGACACCTCTTGACACACTACTTGCACTAAGTCCACACTCTCATCACCCACAGACTGTGAAAGTTCTAAATTTTGGGCATCGGGACAGAGCAACTGCTCAGGTTGCTGCTGAGCAGTGCTTTGTGTCTCTGGGTAGGGACCTGAAAAGAGTTCCTGTGAGTATGCCGGATCTGAATCCATATTTTCCATGGGGGGGCAGACTGGGTGGAAGGAGGTTGAGCTGGAGGAGCCAGAGGTCTACTCCCTTGGCTAGTGTGGGTGGACTGCGTAGAAGACTGGGTGGTGGATAAATTACTGGACACATTATCCGCTATCCACGTCATCACCTGTTCGCACTGTTGTGGTTTCAATAGTGGTGTACCACGTGACCCTGTAAGTTGCGCGATGAAGCTAGGGAGCGAAACTCTGCGGCGTTCCACTGCTCCCTCATCAGTAGGTACTGTCTCACCCTGCCCAGGACCACGGCCTCTGCCCCCTACATCACTTGGACGCCCACATCCTTGTCCTCGACCCTTACCCCTGGGGTTCACCATTTTGTATATTCACTAAACTGTAGAATTAATTACTGAGGCCAAAACCGTATTCAGTAGAGAGTAGAATTACTATCTGAGGCAAAAAAAATGCATTCTTTAGACTCCGGCTACTGTACCGCACACCACTCAATTTTTCACTGGACTGTAGTATATATAACTGAGAGAAAAAACGTAGTCTTTAGACTGCGGCTACTGTAACGCACACGACAGAATTTTTCACTGCACTGTAGTATATATAGCTGGGAGAAAGAACGTAGTCTTTAGACTCCGGCTACTGTACCGCACACGACAGAATTTTTCACTGCACTGTAGTATATATAACTGAGAGAAAAAACTTATTTTCTAGCCTGTGGCTACTGTACCGCACGCAACAGAATTTTTCACTGCACTGTAGTATATATAACTGAGAGAAAAAACATAGTCTTTAGACTGCGGCTACTGTACTGCACACGACAGAATTTTTCACTGCACTGTAGTATATATAACTGAGAGAAAGAACGTAGTCTTTAGACTCCGGCTACTGTACCGCACAGGACAGAATTTTTTACTGGACTGTAGTATATATAACAGAGAAAAAACATATTTTCTAGACTCCGGCTACTGTACCGCACACAACAGAATTTTTCACTGCACTGTAGTATATATAACTGAGAGAAAAAACATAGTTTTTAGACTGCGGCTATTGTACCGCACACCAGTCAATTTTTCACTGGACTGTAGTATATATAACTGAGAGAAAAAACATACTCTTTAGACTGCGGCTACTGTACAGCACACTACAGAATTGTTCACTGCACTGTAGTATATATAACTGAGAGAAAAAACGTACTCTTTAGACTGCGGCTACTGTACAGCACACTACAGAATTGTTCACTGCACTGTAGTATATATAACAGAGAAAAAACGTATTCCCCAGACTGCACTACAGATCCCAGCAAGCCAAGGTACAGCAGTAGCAAAAATGAGTACTGAGAGGACTTTGGGCAATTTCTTTGGGGTCTGTGTGGACCACGTGCTGTCCCCTTTCTGCCACCAGTCGTTGTGTACAGTGTGCAGCCAAGATGGTGGTAGCTGCACTACAAGTCCCAGCCAGCAGCCAGGAGGAGACCAAAAAAAAAAGGGTTCTTGTAGCCCTTAAAAGGGCTGTTGGGTTCTTTGAGGATGATTTCTGCCTAACCAAAATCTAAATCGAGGCCCTAACACTCTCCCTGACAGACAGCAGCTCTGTCCCTAATCTCATCCAGGCGGCGTCTGAGGCGAGCAGCGCGGGGCAAGATTCTTATATTCCCAGGTCATCTGATCTGGCCAGCCAATCCCTGCTATCGACTTGTAGGGGTTCCATGTGATGCTAGGGGGTACCAAAGACTCTCCTGCATGTTGATTGGCTGAGAAAAAGGCGCCTAACATGCAGGAAGAGGAAGATGCCATTTCTTCGAGTATCGCGAGATGCTTGTCCTAATGCCTAATACCTAATCCTAATACCCTAATGCTCGAACGAGCACCAAGCTCGGACGAGCATGTTCACTCATCTCTATCTGTCGCGCACAGAGTGAGGTCACAGAGCGCCAACGTACTCACAATGTTCACAGTCATCAAACAGCATGAGGAGCCTGCAGGGGAAGCCCAGGAAGTGGTGAGTACAGGGCCTGACACGGGGAGTGCTGCATTTGCCGCTTGGTCATCCTGTACTAATGAACACTTCCATAATGGAAGCGCTCATTAGTATTCTCCCCATAATACGCACTGACTTTTCCGCCCCCTCCCCCTTTGGGGTCTTAAGGGATGAAAAATACGTATACCTCCCAACTGTCCCGGATCTGGCGGGACAGTCCAGGATTGCAGTACAGCGGCAGGAAGGTAGACACAGGTGAGTATTTTTTAAAAGTATATATTTCTCTTGGCACTATTGGGGGCAGGGGGAAAGAATTATATGTATTTCAGTAGGGGGGGGGGGTCATCATAATATGCTCGGCACATTTCATGGCAGGACTTAAGAGGCACTGTACATCTTCTGTGGGAGTATTCATTCACACTTCTGACAAGCTTTAGCTCCCCCATTAGAACAAACTTTTAATGATTGACATGATGCAGACTTAGGGAGGTTGCATACCTGGATATTAAAATCCTGTGGGTAAAGGTCCAGGGAGGTGATCATCATGCCCAGTCTGCACAAGAGTCTTCCTGTGCCATCCAAACAGGGAGCTCACAGTCCAATAGGCTTGCTTTTTCTGAGATCAGCTGCAACATGCACTTATTCCTCATCAGTGGGTGTTGCTTTGTGCATGCATGCTCTTTAGAGTTGTTTCTTTTGCCACATCTTGTTGGCGCTTCTACTATCTTGGGAACCTGCTATTGTGATGTTACAACCACTTTAAGCCTCTACCTTGGGCAGGTCAGTTTTAAATAATTAGTGGGTCCAGTGCATAGGTTTCATGAGTGGTCTTCCCCTCCTGAACACTGGGATTTTATAAGATACCTTTACCAAAAATGGGGAGTCAGGCAAGCAATTCAGCAGAGATTGAGGTTGCATGTAGTCCAGAACAGATTCTTATCAATGGAAGGACTAGACAAATGGACTACAACAACCTTAGGTGTCACTAGCTCCAGGCATTCAGTGAGCATACCTCCCAACTTTGCAAAGAGAAAAAGAGGGACATACTGTACTCTAAATTTTTTCAGCACTAGGCCACGCCCCTAACTCCACCCACTATAAGCTAATCTCACCCAGTCCCCTTACTGCACGGGGATAATAAACACAGTGATGTCACTGTACAGGGATGATAAACACAGTGATGTCACCTTACAGGGATAATAAACACAGTGATGTCACAGTACAGGGATAATAAACACAGCGATGTCACCGTACAGGGATAATAAACACAGTGATTTCACCATACAGGGATAATAAACACTGTGATGCCACAGTACAGGGATAATAAACGCATCGATGTCACCGTACACGGATAATAAACACTGTGATGTCACCGTACAGAGAAATTAAACACAGTGATGTCACCGTACAGGGATAATAGAGAGACAGATGCCAGAGACCGGGACATACCTCCCCGTACCGGGACAACGGGACAGCCACTGAAATCCGGGACTGTCCCGAATGAAGGACGCATGGCACAGGCGCGGGATTTGGGTCGCAGACAGGGCCGGCAGCAGATGGAGCGGCTGCCTGGCCCTGTCAATCAAGAAAAAGGAGGCGTTTTGTGAGGTGGGGAAACGGAGCCTGTAGGTGCAGGGGTACTGCCCCCTCCCCCCCCTAGGAGGCTAATTTACATGTTATAAAAGTTGAAATTAAACAAAAACGGGGCCATTAGGAATAAAATCAATTACGTATTTAGCCTCAGGTGACATTTGCACATTGGAAATGTCATCCTGTTTAATAGGCTAAATATTGGTGACAGAAACCCTATAATAGTGTTCCCACACAGTGATTATGTCCCCTCATAATAATGACACGCTCCTAGTGCCCCCCTTAATACACCCTCACAGTCTGAATGCCCTCCTAGTCATCCCCTTACAGCAAGAATTGCTCTTTTTTGATCCAATACAGTAGTTATGCTGCCTAGTGTCTAGTTGTGCCTCCATACAGTAGTTATAACCCCTTAGTACTCTCACACAGTAGAATGCTCCCTTAATACACCTTTACAGTAGAATGGTCCCTTATTGCCTCCACACAGTATAACACTCCCCCATTTGCCCCACACAGTACAATGCCCCCTTAGAGCACCACACAGGCCCCAAGGACCCAAACATAGAGTGAATGGAACATGAAAGTAAAACAAAGTAAAAGTAAAACAAAATAAACAGTAAGTTAACAAAGGATACATTGTAGTCAAACGGGATCATAAAAAAGTAGCAGAGAGTTGTATCATCGTTGTGAAGGGGCCTTTGGAAGAAATAGAGTAAAATGGTCAGCAGAATTATATCCTTAATCCAATAGAAGTATAATCTCATATTTCCTATTTAACCATTTAGGTTGCATGGTATCCAATGTACTTGTACTGTATGTATCCAGTAAGCCTCTATTTTGTGTAATAGTCTTTTGATGCCCCCTGTAGAAGGAAGTGCTGGTATGTATGTGTGTATATGTATATGCATGCATGCCCCCTTAATGAGGCATGCATATACATGTATATCTATATATGGGCCTTCTATATATGTATCTGTTGGTCTCCAGATATGCCCCAATATGTGGTGCCCTCTGATGCATATGATGCCCCCTATATATATTATATTGTGCCCCCAGTTGCTCCTAATGTATATAGATACATGTATATATGCCCCAGTTTTATATGCATTTATCTATATACATATAAACTGACCCTCCACCCTGCATCCCCCTGGAGGCGCATACCAGCGCACTTGCAGGAGGGAGACGCTGCCCTGATGACAGTCTCGGGCACATCAAAGGACAGAGGATTGATAAGATCATCTTTGATACCCCTGTGCTATTTGTTACATCGTTCGTTCCCTGTGTATGTCCGCGTCCTGTGTTACCTGTTTGTATGTTTCAATGTTGATGGCGGTAGTCCTGGTTTACATGTGTGTTCAGCTTTGCTGATTTTTGTAATTTGCATCCCCTGCTATGAGTCCGGTAGCATCTGTTTTGGTTCATTCTGGTGTCTACTGTGGGTAGAGCAGTGCTATACTGTGGACTGAGGAAGGTGTTGGTTTGCGAGCAGGTAACATCGGTACACGGTGTAGTGTGATGATTACTCTGGGCAGCCAGGGCCTCAGATCGAGACAAGTAGCACTGTTCTGCTCAGGGTTTTCAGTGGGGCTGTGTTATGCTCTGATCGGGGCAGGGAGTGGATTGAGGACAGGCAATATGGGCACACGGATCAGTGTGAGGTTGCACTGTGCAATCACTTTCTAGTCCAGACAGGCAGCATAGCCCTGACTGAGATTGGACGCCGGGTGGTCGACGACAGAATGTGACCTGTGTTTTTGTGTTGTGGAGTCCTGCAGAGCCAAGGCAAGATCCTTGCCACGGATATTGCTGACCTCCACAACACAGGATAACAGGGGGAAGTCAGACTGGAAACACATGAGTAAGACAGGGATGCCGTGTCATCATAAAAAAAAAGATGGTGCTTCGTCCACAGCTCCCCTCGGTGATCCTAACCTATTAGGGTGGCCATCCTTACCTGTTGGTTCAGAGGGATGTGCGGCAGAGGATGGGATCCTCTGAAGGTTGGGTGTTCTTACACCAGTGTTAGGATAACGAGGGGTCCTGTTGGATGAAGGTCAACCCAATGCCTTTTCTCATCACATGGGTCAAGGGTATTGGTGATGGAAGTATGCCACTAAAAAGGCGCCATGAGGGGAGAAATCCCTCAAGAGCGCTGGGTATTTTCTTCTATCCTAGGAATAATACCATAGGACGATAAGAAAGTACCCAGAGGATGACAAGGAAGGAACTGGATGGTCCCCCCCCCGACACTATGGTTTGGCTCCAGAGGATCCCGCTCAGTTTTGGCCAAGATCTTCAAAAGTCTACAAGAACGAAGAAGCGATCCGTCTGGAGCGTTGCTAGACTAAGAAGACGGACGTGTCCTGGTGAGAATGACGGTTCAGCCAAGGTCACGTCCTTTCTTTTTGATGAATCCGGTGATGGTTCGTCTGGTTCTGGATGGGACTGTGCAAGAGACTTGTGGACTATCACCCCAGAACCAGATAGAACATCACGAAGATGACCGGAGAAAAAGGCTCAGGACATAACTCCTGTGAAGTCCTGGAGCCGGGGACTACATTTGATCCTATGAGGGTTCAGGATGTAGTACCATCACCATCCTGAAACCCCATAGTAGTGTATATTATATGCATTTTATGTATATTATTTGCTATTCAGGGGGATGGGTCTACATGTGGTTTTCCGTGTGTGTGTGGGGAAAAGAATAGGGCTCGTTAGGGACAGGTCCTTTCTGTAAAATATTTGCCACTCCCACCCAATGAATGGTACAGTTCATAAGGGATGGACTGAATGATAGTCAGTGCGGTGTTCTTTCCCGCAGTTAGAATTTGGGTACTTTGACATCACCTCACATTCCAGAAAGTCTGACCTGCCTTGTAAAGACCTGCGTATCTGTCCAAGAAAGAACTTCCTCAAAGACAGAATCTACAAGCAAGATGAAAAGAGGTGTCGGGAGAAAAGTACTAAAGGAGGCCAGTCCACCTGTGCTACGTGGATCGGCCTAGAAGATGAAGAGTGAAGCTGTCCCAGAGTCTAATCGACACAGAGAAGGCAGTGGGAGCAGCTGATACTGGAAGACCGACACCACCTGAAGATCGCGAGTAGAGCCATCCCAGAGTCCAATCAACAAAAGACGACAGTGGGAAGAGCTGAGGCTTAAAGACCATCACTACCCAGATGTGAGGGTGAAGCCATCCCCGAAGTCCGACCAATTGAAGAAGACTGTGGGAGTAGCGGAAGCTTAGAGACAATGGTTTGCCATCCCAGAAGTCCGAACAACTAAAGACGACTGAGGGAGACGCTGGTGCAGGATACCAAGAGACGACGAGGATAGTTTGATCTGTGGACAGAGACGTCAGGTTACGGTGAAGGGCAGGGAAGAGGTCGCGTAACCACGAGGGGTGATGTCTCAGTACCTAAGGACCGGATCATTCTTCAGTCCATCCTGAATTGGTATCCATTGTGTGGGGGGGGGGGAGGCAGATAGATCTCCACACTTCCCCCAAAAATTTGTCGTGTTTCGCGACAACAGGGGGATTGTAGAAGGAAGTGCTGGTATGTATGTGTGTATATGTATATGCATGCATGCCCCCTTAATGAGGCATGCATATACATGTATATCTATATATGGGCCTTCTATATATGTATCTGTTGGTCTCCAGATATGCCCCAATATGTGGTGCCCTCTGATGCATATGATGCCCCCTATATATATTATATTGTGCCCCCAGTTGCTCCTAATGTATATAGATACATGTATATATGCCCCAGTTTTATATGCATTTATCTATATACATATAAACTGACCCTCCACTCTGCATCCCCCTGGAGGCGCATACCAGCGCACTTGCAGGAGGGAGACGCTGCCCTGATGACAGTCTCGGGCACATCAAAGGACAGAGGATTGATAAGATCATCTACCCTTTGTCACAGACCTGTGGTATCAGCTATTCACAGCAAGGCTTGCTCGAACAGGGGTGTTGGCCTCCATTGCTTGCATTGTGTGGAGATCCCAATCAAGCAGTTGGTGACTTGCTAAACCTGTTTTGATAGCATGGGCCATCCACACCTCTGCCATATGGAAAGCCACCTTCCCCCCACTACTCCAGCATTTGGGGGACTAGGGAGGAGCTTTCACCACCACAAGCTGAGGAGCTTTTACCACCATAAAAGAGAAGAGTTTTGACCTCCATGGGGCAGAGGAGCTTTTGACCACCAGAAGGAGAGGGGACACCACAGAGGAAGTTGAGCCATGCAGCCCCCCCAGAATCATCCCCGGAATACAACGAGCTTACAAGCGGGAATTAACCCCTTGGACGAACAAGC
This sequence comes from Rhinella marina, assembly GCA_900303285.1. Lineage (NCBI taxonomy): Eukaryota > Metazoa > Chordata > Amphibia > Anura > Bufonidae > Rhinella > Rhinella marina. Next base: position 19,984 of record ONZH01000587.1, on the reverse strand, counting down.
AACTCACCAAGCGAGGATCATCCCCAGGACAACGAGCGGATCACCCCTGGAAACGAGCATTAACCCCCTGGATTGGCTGAGTACCCCTGACCCTGTACCCCAGACTGCCCTGCCATTAACCCCTGCAATAACCCCTGCCATATACCACCAACGACCCCTGCTCCAGTCTACCCCTGTAACACCCAGCCCTGACAATAACCCCCTGTGATCCCCAGTTAACCCCTGCATTGCTATACCCGGATCCCTGTATTAACCCCTGCTGCCCTGCCACCAACAACCCCTGCTATACCTCCCTGCACCCCTGCCCTGTGGAACATTAACCCCTGATTGCCTTGCCCTACCATTTAACCCCTGTCCTGCTGTATCCTTGCTCTACCATCCCCTTGAATTTACCCCTTCCCTGCCAAAACCCCTTGTTATCCCCTGTTGCATTGTACTGTAATTTAACTCTTTTTGCTTCCCAGGGACAGTAACTTAGGTTGGGGAGGGCTGCTATAAGTGTGAGTGTGTATTGTTTAGTAAGTAACGTGGTTGGAGTTAACGGGATTGTGTAGTGTAGCTAGGTTTTTATTGTACTGTATTGTTAATAAATAATAAATATTGTTATTATTTATAATACAGTGTGCAGTGTTTATTGTTTTATAACGTGTACTTTGAGTCCCTTTTAGGTCGTGTGAAAGGCAATAGAGTAGCATAAATAGGCGGAACTAGCAGAAGCGGGGTTTTGCCTATTTATGAATATTAATTATTGGTACGCCCCAAAATACCAATAATTAATATCTCCTTTTACACCCCCCCCTCTCCTGGATTGTTGGACCTGCTTAGTAACTCGAAATTTTAACTGTGAGATGGAATGTTCCTATCTGTGAAAATGATAAAGAATAAGTATAAGAAGATTTTCTCCACAAATTGTGGACTCATGCTAATGCGATCTTTAATCTGTTACATTGTTTCCCTAATGTACAGTAGACCACATGGTCATTTAAGTAAGTAAATGACATTAGCAATATTGCAAGTAAAACAACCTTTAACTTTATAGGCCCTACCCATACGTTGATGAAAAATAGTTGTCCCTTAATTACATGTGAGCACTGGGCATAGCGCAGTCAGGGGAATGTCCCATTTTTAAAAAATTTGTTTCACATCTATCCTGGCACTACCCACATCTGCACAAACCAAATGATCTTGAAGATTCAGGTTCTTTTTATTGAAAATCTAGGGGGGGAGGGGGGTTAGTTTGAACTCTTCTTCCAAAGGATAGGATTTATATTTAAAATATATCAGTGTTTCCTGATTATCTGGTCACACTTAAAGTTGCCCATACACATTTAATAACCGCCGTTAGCTATCTCTCCTGATTCCCTCTTAGCTTTCCCATTCACATACATGTTTGGCTCAGCTGAACATGTATGTGTATTCTATAGAGAGAATGGCTTTTCTCCCGAGGAGAAAACAAACGGATAGGGTGAAAATGTTAAATTCCCTGTCTCCTCCCCAACAAAATCTGTGGGAGGGAGAGTCAGGAGCTCCCCACACAACAAAAGACTAATGTGTATGGCCAGCTTTATATTGTAAGTATGAAACTCCTGTGAATGCTATACGTTTTTAATTGTGGTTTGGAAATAGCTCTTTTGGTGGCCGGAGAATAGCACTGTCATAATGTAGAATACTGTTTCTGTCAATACTATTTCTGTACAGGTCAGTATTGAGAACTGACCCCTGTGGTACCCCACTAATGACAGTGACCCAATCTGAGTGTGTACCGTTAATACCAATAACCACCTCTGTTTTCTATCACTGAGCCAGTTACTTACCCACATACAGAAATATTCTCCCAGTCCATGCCTTCTCATTTTATATACTAACCTTTTATGTGGTACAGTGTCAAATGCTTTGGAGAAGTCCAGGTATACGACATCCATTGATTCACCGCGGTCAAGTCTAGAACTTACCTCCTCACAGAAACTGATTAAATTGGTTTGACATGACCGATGCCTCATGAAGCCATGCTGATATGGAGTTATTTGCTTATTTTCTTTGAGGTACTTAAAGATAGCATCTCTTAGAAAACCTTCAAACAGGTTACCCACGAGAGATGTTAAACTTACCGGCCTATAGTTTCCGGTCTCTGTTTCGGGGCGAGTGTCCCACTACCAACCTCACTCACTTCAGTATAAGCAGGTCCCAGAACGTATTTTACAAACCTGTCTATGTTAGCTATGTTTAAGGCCCCATTCACACGACCGTATGTACATTTCCGCATCTTATCCGCATTTTTGCGGATAAGATGCGGAACCATACGGACCCATTCATTTTTCCATAGGAGAAAAAAAATGCGGAATGCACAATGTGTGCATTCCGCATCCCGTATCTGATGGAAGTTCCCCCGCAAAAAAAATAAAACATGTCCTATACTTGGCCCAAAGTCAATGGGTACGCAAAATTGCGGAACACTACGGAAGACTTTCCGTATGTCTTCCGTTCCGTTTTTATACGGATCATGGAATACATACGGTCGTGTGAATGGGGCCTTAGGCCAGTTTCACACGAAAGTTGTGTTTTGCGGTACGCAAATTGCGGATCTGCAAAAAAAACGGATGTCGTCCGTATGGCATCCGTTTTTTCTGTGGTTCCATTGTAACAATGCCTATCCTTGTCCGTTTTGCGGACAAGAATAGGACATGTTCTATTTTTTTGCGGGGGTACGGAACGAGCATACGGATGCGGACAGTACACAGTATGCTCTCAGTATTTTTTGCGGACCCATAGAAACGAATGGGTCCGCATTTTTCATGTGAAAAATGCGGATCGGAGCCCACAAAAACAACGTTCGTGTGAAAGAGGCCTTACACAGACAAAACAGGCTATCAACCCTGCTTATGCTGTGTCTGAGTTAACCTCTCAGTTCCCAGAGACACACCCAAGGCTTACTACACACAGTTTAACTATTTCAAGGGCATATATCGGTTCTCCCAAACCATGCCCTTCTCACAACATCTATGCCCCTTTTGATGCAACCCATTATCTTATTAGCCTTGGCAGCACCTGCCTGACACTGGATTCTAAAGCTTAGTTTTCTGTCCACTAAAATTCCTAAGCTCTTTTCCATGTCAGTGTTACCCTATGTTTTACCATTTAGTATGTACTAGTGACTTGCATTATTCTTTCCCATGTGCATAACCTTATGTTTGTCAGTGTTAAACCTCATCTGCCACTTCTCTGCCCAAACTTCCAATCCATCCAAATCCTTCTGTAGCAGTATACTGTCCCCTTCCGTGTTAATTACTTTACATAGTTCATTGTCATCTGCAAAAATTGAAATTTTACTCTGCAAGCCTTCTACAAGATCATTAAAGAGGACCTTTCACCACTCCTGACATGCCTATTTTAATAGCTTCACGCATTCCCCATGTAATAACAATTCTGGAGCATCTATTCTTATGGCTCTATGTTGTGCCATTCCTTTATTATTAGCACCAGATGAATGAATTGCTATTTGCCTTCAGTAAGGGAACAGAGGGGAGGTAACAAGTTGGGCTGTGTCCCTGCACAGACTCACTCTATCCAATCAGTGCTGCCTTTTTCATACTATGCAGGTACACACCCCCAACTGGTTACCTCCCCTCTGTTCCCTTGCTGAAGGCAAATAGCAATTCATTCATAACTTCTAGTGCAGATAATAAAGGAATGGCACAACATACAGACATAAGAATAGATGTTCCAGACTTGTTATTACAGAGGGAATGCATGAAGCTATTAAAACAGGCATGTCATGAGAGGTGAAAGGTTCTCTTTAACAAATATATTGAAAAGAATAGGGCCCAATACTGACCCCTGAGGTACTCCACTAGTGACTATGACCCAATCTGAGTGTGTATTGTTAATAACCACCCTCTGTTTTCTATCACTGAGCCAGTTACTTACCCACATACAGGCATTTTCTTCCAGTCCAAGCATTCTCATTTTATATACTAAGCTTTATCTGGTTTGGAGTTAGTATGACATGACCGATCCCTCATGAAGCCATGCTGATATGATGTTATTTGCTTATTTTCATTGCGGTCCTCCAAGATTACATCTCTTAGAAAACCTTCAGTTTACCCACGACAGATGTTAAATTTACCGGCCTAAAGTTTCTGGGCTCTATTTTTGGACCCTTTTTGAATATTGGCACCACATTTGCTAAGCGCCGATCCTGTAGAACACTCCCTGTCAATATAGTCCTTAAATATCAGAAATAAGGGTCTGGCTATGACATTACTTAATTCTCTTAGGATATGGGGGTGTATGCCATTTACTTTTGCATTCTGCATTTCATCTGACAGTTTATTTTCCTCAGTGAATACAGTGGAGAAAAAAAAAATTTAATAGCTTTGCTTTCTCCTCATCGCTCTATGCAACTACCCCTCATTACTCTGTAAAGGGCCGACCCCTTATACTTTTTACCATTTATATAACTGAAGAACATTTTAGGGTTAGTTTTACTCTCTTTGGCAATGAATCTCTCTGTCTCTAGTTTGGCTGCTTTTATTTGTCTTTTACATATTCTGTTTTTTTTCCTTATAGTTTTTCAGTGCTTCCTCGCTCTCCTCCTTTTTTTAGTGATTTAAATGCCTTCTTTTTTCTTATTTATTGCTATCTTTACAATTATATTTATCACATATTTTTCTTGTTCCTTACCCTTTTATTCCCATAAGGTATGTACCTCTCACAATTAGAGTTTAGGATGCTTTTAAAAAATATCCCATTTTGTGGCTGTATTTTTCTTTTTAAGCACTTTGTCCCAGTTAGTTAGGCCTATGGCCTCTCTTAGTTGGCTAAATCTAGCTTTTTTGAAGTTAGGTATATTTGTGCCTCCTTTAAGAAACCTGCACATCTGTTGTTCTGTCAGGTCTGTTGGTTAGTACTAAGACCAGTATGCCTGGAAACCAGAATGAAAATAAATGCACTTAAAGTAATGCTTGTTAGTGACGATCTTGCAGTGTAAATGCACTGCTGATTACCCAGTGAACAAGCAAAACATTAGTTCATTGCATAATTGGATCTTTTGTGCACCACAAAAGATCATTGTTTCCCAGTGGCAGATCATGCCGTGTAAACATAAGTAAAATTACTTTTTAGGCTTAAACCAAATCTCTCCAACTGATGGGTATCAAAATCCCATTAGTAGTGTCACAATCTCTCAAATGACAAAGTTTTCTGTCTTTCCCTTGATGCAAATTGTGCCTTAAGTCTAATATTACAGTACAAGTTCGGTAAAGCAATATCCATTTGAAAACTGTCAAAATAGCATGTGGGGATAATAGACCTCTCTCCAGAACATCAGTCTTGAAAGGGAACGCAAAGTTTTGGAAGATAGCTTAATTATTAAAGAGGGGTCCATACCTGTGGTCTGAATGGTAGATGTCTGTCCATTGGTGTTTACGACCTTCATGTCATCTCCTAGTGGGGCTCCTGTTTCGGTCTCTCCTGGAAAAAGGATGCTGATCCCACACATTCACAGAATGCTCACTGCCCTAGCTTTAACCCCTTGGTGCCAATGGATGTACCGGTACGTCCAGGGCGCGAGGTAGTTCGCGCTACAGGGCGTATCGGTACGCCCTGCATGTAAACACCCGCTGCGCAGGGGCCGCTGTATGGAAGGGGTTAACAGGGAGGGAGCTCCCTCCCTCTCCCATCGGGCGCTGCGGTGCGCTGGCAGCGCCGATGGTGTGGCCAGATGAGAGGGAGGAAGCTCCCTCTCCCTTCCATCGGGACGCTGCTCTGCTGTGGCAGCGTCCCGATGGTTACCATGGCAACCTGACGCTTTCAGAAGCGTCTGGGTTGCCATGGTGTAAGCTAAGCCTCATCAGGCTCCTGCTAAAGGCAGGAGCCTCACAAGGCTTAGCCTGTGTGAAAATACACTGTAGTACACTATACAGTGTACTGTAGTGTATTATAGAACAATCAGACCCACTGGATCTTCAAGAACCAAGTGGGTCTGAGTCTAAAAAAAAGTGTAAAAAAATTTAAAAAAAAAAGGAAAAAAAAGTTTAAAAAAAAATCATGTTTTCCCCCCAATACTCAAATTTGAAATTGGTAAAAAAAGAAAAAAAATACCCCAAGCATGTTAGGTATCGCCACGTTCGTAACAACCCACTCTACAAAAATATCACATGTCCCTACCCTTCCGGTGAACACCGTAAAAAAATAAAAATAAAAACTGTGTCAAAAAAGCCATTTTTGTCACTTTACATCACAAAAAATGTAATACCAAGCGATCAAAAAGGCATATGCCCCCCACAATAGTACCAATCTAACCGTCACCTCTTCCCGCAAAAAATGAGCCCCTACCTGAGAAAATCGCCCAAAAAATAAAAAAACTACAGCTCTCAGACAATGGAGAGACTAAAACATGATTTTTTTTGTTTCAAAAATTATATTGTGTAAAACTTAAATAAATTTAAAAAACTATACATGTTAGGCATCGCCACGTCTGTTACAACCTGCTCTACAAAAATATCACATGACCTAACCCCTAATGTAAACACAGTAAAAAAATAAAATAAAAACTGTGTCAAAAAAGCCATTTTTTGTCACTTTACATCACAAAAAATGTAATACCAAGCGATCAAAAAGGCATATGACCCCCAAAATAGTACCAATCTAACCGTCACCTCTTCCCGCAAAAAATGAGCCCCTACCTGAGACAATCGCCCAAAAGATAAAAAAAACTACAGCTCTCAGACAATGGAGAGACTAAAACATGATTTTTTTTGTTTCAAATATTATATTATTGTGTAAAACTTAAATAAATTAAAAAAAACTATACATGTTAGGTATCGCCACGTCCGTAACAACCTGCTCTACAAAAATTTCACATGACCTAACCTGTTAGATGAACACTGTACAAAATAAAAAATAAAAACTGTGCCAGACCATCCATTTTTGGTTACTTTGCCTAACAAAAAGTGTCATATAAAGCGATCAAAAATCATATGTACCCCAAAATAGTATCAATAACACTGTCACCTTATCCCGTAGTTTCCAAAATATGGGCACTTTTTGGTTGTTTCTACTGTAGGGAGCTTTAGGGAGGCCTCAAATGGGACATGGTGTCTAAAAACCAGTCCAGCAAAATTTGCCCTCCAAAAACCATCTTCTGCGCCCTGCCGTGTGGCCATACAGTAGTTTACTACCACATGTGGGGTGTTTCTGTAAATCGCAGAATCAGGGTAATAGTTTTTGAGTTTTGTTTGGCTATTAACCCTTGATGTGTTACAGGAAAAAATGGATTAAAATGGAAAACGTGCCAAAAAAAGTGAAATTTAGAAATGTCATCTCCATTTTCCTTTAAATCTTGTGGAATACATAAAGAGTTAACAAAGTTTGTAAAATCAGTTTTGAAAACCTTGAGGGGTGTAGTTTCTAAAATGGGGTAATTTATGGTGGTTTCTATTATGTTAGCCCCACAAACTGACTTCAGAACTGAACTGGTCCTTAAAAAAATGGTTTTGGAAAATTTATTAAAAATTTTAAGAATTGCTTCTAAAATTCTAAGCCTTCTAACGTCCCCAAAAATAAAATTACATCAACAAAATGATGGCAACATAAAGTAGACATATGGAAAATGTAAAGTAATAACTATTTTGTGAGAAATCACTATCTGCCTTAAAAGCAGAGAAATTAAAAGTTTGAAAATTACAAATTTTTCAAAATTTTCTGCAAATTTAGGATTTTTTTTAAAAATAAAGGTGATTTATATTGACTCAAGTTTACCGCTGTCATGAAGTACAATGTGTCACGAGAAAACAATCTCAGAACGGCTTGGATAAGTAAAAGTGTTTCAAAGCTATTACCACATAAAGTGACACATGTCAGAATTCCAAAATTTGGCCCAGACATTAAGGCCAAAATGGGCTCTGTCCTTAAGGGGTTAAGAATGGTAGCCCCTGCTGGATGTTTTTTTTAGAACCAGCTCTTGGCCTCACATAAATATCCTGCCAACTATTTTTCCATCCACATACAGGTAGGGCCTATAAGGTTAAAGGTTTCTTCACTTGCAATACTGCCAATGTCATTTACTTAATTAAATGCCCATGTGGTCTACTGTACATAGAGAAAGTGATGCAATCAAAATTACTCCTTCCTGACACAGTCATTTTTCATCTTCCTGACAGAGCCTACACTATTTTTCCATATCTGATATGTGTAACTTTATGTGGAAATAACTTTGGAATGCTTTTCTTATCCAACCAATCCTGTTTTCTTGTGACATTTTTTCCTTCGTGTTAGTGGTAAATTTTGGTCAATATGTTTTATTTATGAAAAAATATCCAAATTTTACAGAAAATTTTGAAAAACTTCACTATTTTCTAAATTTGAATTTCTCTTATTTTTTTTAAGACAGTGATGCCTCATAAAATATTTATTAATTAATAATATGTGGATAGAAGAGATATAAAGTGGCACTCTCTGAACCAATTACAAGTTGTGGACAACAGAGGCTAATAAAGGGATAGTATAGTGGTGTTTAACTCAAAACAAAGTCCAATATCAATATACATCCATAGAGGGAAAAGGAGTGGCTCTAACCAATCCTTAAAATGTAACTATTATTACTCCAGAAAAAAAATCTAGCAAGATGGTTCTCTTTCCTTGGGAAATACCGCATTGCATATTTTTTCCCCATTAAGTATTGCCTATAAGTCTCCATACACAGTTAGTCTCTTTAAGAAGACCTAGCACATTGCCTAAGATATAATACTGCATTTGAAATCCTTGTCCTTATCTTACACTTTAAGGAGCTTCCACCTAAGTCTAAATATACCATTGGTAACAATGTGTAATATGGCCACTGGGTTCTCAAAACCTCTCTCACCTTGAATAACTTATTAATTATGGCAGGCAGTAAAACTCTCTGAGGAAAAACAAATAAGTCCAGCGAGATCTAATAGCGCTGACAATGGTGGCTGTTAAACAGCTAATATTTTCTGTATTAGTAACTAAAGGTACAGTTGGTTTTGGGGGATTTCAATAATTCACACAAGATGACACTGGCTCAGCAGTGCCAGCTATCTCTAATATAGTGAAATAGCATGAAACTATGAAAAAATGTTTTGTTTTGTACAGATAGAGTATATAGTAAAGTATGTATTTTGCAGTTCACTGGCTCATGCTAGTACTGTTAAAAAGTGGTTGTACAGAATGTGCCACAACATCAAAAAAGCCAAGGTGTGGAGATGGTGGGGTCTCTGCAGATGGCTTAGCAGACTTCCAACACCTTTTCCCTGGCTTTGGGCTACTTGCAACAGTCCGCCTTCCAGTCCATAAGAGTAAGGTAGCTGTGCAGCTTGCTCACTACTATAGTAACTTATGCATATCATATGAAGCACTGCCACTACTATGGAGCTTGAAATTAGCGTGAGTCACACCAAGAGTAGCTGACAAACTGCAACAGAATTGTATGATTTGTAATATGAATGGACTGATCTGTACCACATTCTCAGTAAAAAACATTGCTAGAATGTCTGCTTTAGCTGCAACACGCATGGTGGCACAGGTCACATTCTAATGACTCAATAAAAGACAAGTACAGACCTTAATTGGATAAAATTCCCTGTGTTGCACTATTGAGGGTTACCAAATAAATATAAATAAACTAGTGACTGTGCCACCATGTAATGTGCTCTGGGGGGCCCCTTGCCACGAGGATTATTCTACAGCACTATTTAAGTGAGGCTGTTCTTTATTTATAAAACGTTCCTGAAATCCCGTGCTACCATACATGCGCTGACATACTAACATAGTTTATAAGGCTGTCCATCCAGTTCAGCCTGTTATCCTGCAAGTTGATCCACAGGAAGGCAAACAAACCCTGTGAGGTAGAAGACAATTTTCCTCACTTTAGGTGAAAAAAATTCCTTCCCGACTCCAATCAGGCAATCAGAATAACTCCCTGGATCAATGGCCCATCTCTAGTAGCTATAGCAGAAATGCATCCAGGCCCCTTTTGAACTCTTTTAGTGAATTCACCATCACCACCTCCTCATGCAGAGATTTCCATAGTGTCACTGCTCGTAACGTAAAGAATCCTCTTCTATGTTTGTGTACAAACCTGCTTTCCTCCAGAAGCAGAGCATGTCCCCTCGTCACAGTCCTGGGTACATGCATTGTCTGATTAGTGATGAAGCTGCCCACAATGGGGGATCAGACTGCACATGTAGTATTACAGCATGCTATCTTGACGATAGATCATCAGTATGAAAATCTAGGACAAAAGCTTTAGAGCTACTGTATACTTATCTATCAATATGCATTGCATCAGGGACCGTTACTATAAAGCAGACCTGGTACACAAAGCTCATCAGTCCCCATATAATATAACACTCTACCCATATTGCAGAAAAATAGCAATTAACCCCTTCTATCCCAGGCCAGTTTTCACCCTCCTGCCCAGGCCATTTTTTGAAAATCTGACATGTGTCACTTTATGTGGTAATAACTTTAGAACACATTTACTTATCCAAGCCATTCTGAGATTGTTTTCTCATGACACATTGTACTTAATGACAGTCATAAATTAGAACCACCACACCGTCAATCAATACAATAATAAAACTTTATTAATGACCAGTAAAATACATATAAAAGTATTTAATAAGTAATCAAGGAGTCATCAAAGAAGAAGTGGCTATGTTTACAGAAAAATAAAGTACACATATCAGATTATCGGTATAGATTGTCAGTATAAAAGTCCATGCACAAGCCCAGAAAAAAGACTCTATTAATAAAAAAAAGACTCTATTAATAAATAGAACACCCACAGATTCTCATACAAATAAAGTGCATAGTGCCACATATATCAATCGAGAAACACGAATGAGGGCATAAATAACAAATAGAGTTCAGAGCAAAAGCTAGAAACCCTAACAGGGCAATAGTGTGAACATAGGACCAACTAACACAAGAAAATCATGGATACCGACCAGTGTAGCTTCGCCCCAACTCAGGTTTCGCTGGATGACTTCCTCAAGGAGCACCTTATGGTTTTTGGAAAGCAGATTTTGCTGGATGGTTTTTAGACACCATGTCCCATTTGAAGCCCCCCTGATGCACCCCTACAGTAGAAACTCCCAAAAAGTGACCCCCATTTTGGAAACTATGGGATAAGATGACAGTTTTATTGGTACTATTTTCGGTTACATATGATTTTTATCGCGGTATATTACGTTTTTTGTGAGGCAAGGTAACCAAAAAATGGCTGTTCTGGCACAGTTTTCATTTTTTGTTTTTTTTACAATGTTCATCTGGCAGGTTAGATCATGTGCTATTTTTATAGAGAAGGTTGTTACGGACGTGATGATATTAAATATGTCTCCTTTCTTTGTTTGTTTCAGTTTTACATATAAAGTGTCTATGGGCAAGTATAATGGATCCGTCTGGTTTCCATTATGCAGGACGGAAAACAAAGTACGGTGGACAGGAAACCAGACGGATCCGTTATGCTTGCTCATAGACTTCTATTGTGACGGATCAAAACGGAATCCCTCTTAAAGGCTTCCGTTTTTCACTCTGTCTGGGCATTCCATTATAAACGGAACCTATAAAGAAAAGCCAGAACGCAAGTGCGAACCCGCCCTTAAAAGGTTTCTGTCACCACAATTATCCCTATTAAACTGGCTGACGTTATCCATGTGCAAATGTGAGCTGAATCTAACTGTGCTATTCCTTCTTTTATGTATGCCCCTGTTACTGCACAAATTTTTACTTATGTGATATGCAAATTAGTCTCTAGGAGCAGGACGGTATTGCTCCTGCTCCTAGAGGTTCCATTCTCCAAATCTCATTCCACACCCTGGCAGTGTTGATTGACAGGGCCAGGCCAGCGTTGGTCTCCTCCTGCCAGCAGGAGGAGATGAATGGTGGCCTGGTCCTGTCAATCAACACTGAAAAGTACTGACCCAGAAAATGAAGGGAACAGGTCAGTTTTATCTCATAGGGAACGTTGTAAAAACAAAACCCATAAAACTATATAAATGTGGTATCACTGTAATCGTACTGACATGGAGAATGAAGAGAACAGGTCGGTTTTATCTCATAGGGAACGCTGTAAAAACAAATCCCATAAAAGTATATAAATGTAGTATGACTGTATTCATACTGACCTGGAGAATGAAGAGAACAGGTGAGTTTTATCTCATAGGGAACGCTGTAAAAACAAAACCCATAAAACTATACAAATGTGGTATCACTGTAATCGTACTGACCCAGAGAATGAAAAGAACAATTCAGTTTTATCTAATAGGGAACACCCTAAAAACAAACTGAAATAAACTATATAAATGTGATATCACTGTAATTGCACATCACCCTATTTTGTTTCTCATCATACATGCATACCACCATGATTAGCAAAGACAGAAAAAAATATCTGTCAGCCTAAAGTAAAGCAAATGTTTGTCGGCATCGTCACATGAAAAAGTTTACTGGAGTGAATACGCAGTTCGCCACCACGTATTGACTACTATAGGGTCTTACTCAAGTGGTCAAGACACTTGAGAAAGACCCTAAAGGGATGGTTACATGGTTGCCTATTCACACTGGTACACTTTTCCATTTGAAGATGCTGGCACACATTTGCTTTGCTTTGGATATTTAGGATGGCTGAGGGAAAGGGTAGTTCATCAAGAATAAGGAATTTCCATGTGTGAGTGCTGTCCAAACTACTACTGACTGTAAATAACAGATAGGTTACAATGAGTTGCTTAATGATAAACACTTTGATATAGTGCAGTGCACAATACCATTCTGTTTTGCACACTGTATTGTGTACTAAAATGCAAAGATTCATGTATGTAAGCCCAAAAAATGAACAAGTAATACTTCCATTTATGGTAGCTGTAGGGTGGTCCCCTAGAATGATTTAAACCAGTGGGCCCTAGGGACCCCAGTCCAACACTGGGCATGTGCCTTTTTGATCACTTGGTGTTTCACTTTTTGATGTTAGGTGACAAAAAATGGCTTTTTTGGCAGTTTTTATTTTATTTTATTTTTACGATGTTCACCTGAGGGGTTAGGTCATGTGATATTTTTATAAAGATGACACGGTGATACCTAATGTCTACTTTTTTATTTATTTCACTTTAACACAATAATAGCATTTTTGAAACAAAAAAAAATCATATAGGTGACGGTTTTATTGGTACCATTTTGAGGGGCATATGCCTTTTTGATGGCTTGGTGTTGCACTTTTTGTGATGTAAGGTGACAAAAATGGCTTCTTTTTACACAGTTTTTATTTTTTTTTACGGTGTTTATTGGACAGGGTGGATTATGTGATATATTTATAAAGCTGGTCGTTACGGATGCGTCAATACCTAATATGTGTGTTTCTTTCTTTTTTTCTTAGAAAATCAGAGGAAAAAAAGGTGCATTTTTTAAAATTAAAAACACTTTGACTTTTTACTTTATTTCTGTCCCGCTCTGGGACTTCAACTTTTGGGGGTCTATTCCCCTTTGCAATGCATTACAATACATCTGGGGCTGGATATCCTGGGCTTCTGTAGAAGGCAGGTCCCAATACCTTGCAAGGCATTGGGCAGCCTCCGCAAGACATCGGGCTGCCTTCTCACACATCAGGTCCCCGCCACGGCAGTGTGGGGACCCGATGGGCTCCCTCACCTGCCGCAAACCTCTTCTATGTCACAGTTAGGAGGGGCTCGGCTATCATGGACTGCTGGGCCCCTGCAGTGATCGGCGTGAACCGCTCTGGTGCCCGCCTGATCACCATGATGTAATAGTACGTCAAAATGCGGGAAGTCACCTGCTGCCATGACGTACTATTACGTCATGTGTCGGGAAGGGGTTAACGATGTTAACTAATACAAATATTTAATATAACAGACATGAGGTGACAGCTGCTCTATAAATTCAGTGAATTATAGGTCAGAATACCTAAAGGGTTAACAAAGTTTGTAAAATCAGTAGGGCAAAAACACTTAATTTTAAAAAGGCAAATTTCCCAGGGTTGAGCGCTGCACTTCAGGACATAGACTGGGAGAAACTATTATCACATAATGACACTAATGCTAAATGGGAGTGCTTTTTTTCCTTATTCAAACAATTTATTAAGTTTTTCAATTTTTTTCAAACAATTACATTGACAAGCAAAATCAATGAAAATGTCATAACAGTAGGAACTGAAAGGATAAGTAATATATCAGCTATCACCAGATATGGGTTATGTACTCCGGATCAATATTCCAGAGCATACAATAGGTTTCATGAAAAACAAATATTGACAAAGTAATAAAGGCGAGGCTTGATTAGGTAGAAACATGAGTGAAGTACATATATTGTGAGAATCAGATGAAACATTAGTTGGCGGGTGGCCAACTATCAATAAACAAGTATGAGCAAACAAAAAAAAAAAGGGGGTGGAGGGATTAGGTGGGAGGGTAGGAAAGACAAGGGTGACTGAAGGGAGTTGTAGGTATGAGGGTCAAGTGTAGATGGTCCATTATAAGGTCTGGTATGTATCCAAGGAACGGAAAGAGTCCCATGGACTCCACACTTTTAGATAGTGATCGAGCTCCTGGGGAGTGTGAATGGCGAGGGATCACTGTCTTAGCTACTTGTATAAGATACTTAAGGAGTGATTTTTTATATGCTGGGATATTAAGATCAAACACATATAGTAGAAAAGCTTCCGGGGAGTTCGGAAGCGGGATGCTTGTCACCTCACAAATAGCCTTGTGAATGGAATCCCAGTAGTTACACAAGACCGGGCATTGCCACCAAATGTGGAGCATTGTACCCTCTTCCATGCCACATCTCCAGCAGCAATCTGAGACCGAAGGGAACCATTTGTGTAAAAGTGAGGGCACCCTGTACCAGCGGGAGACAATTTTGTAGCTAGTTTCTTGCGCTTTCGTAGGTATTAGTGCTTTATGTAAAAGCAGATAACATCTTTGCCATTGAGACTGGGTCCATGCCCTACAGAAGGAAGGAGGTCGAGTGGTTCTTTGTTGGATGAGCAATTTATACACAGATGATATCTCATGGAATGCTGCCGAGGGCGCTAAACAGAATTGTTCGAAGACTGACAATTTCCTAAAGAGTTTGTGTGAGGAGCGAATAGAGGAGTAAAAGTGTTGAAGTTGGAGATATTCAAAGTGATGTCGTGGAGAGGGGGCAATGTTGTTTAAAATAGAGGATAGAGGTTTCAGTGAGGTTCCGGATAGAACGTGACAGAAGCGGAGGGAGTGGGTTTTGGACTGATTAAGGAATGAAGAGGATGAGCTCCCCGGGGGAAATAAGGGGTGATCTGTTACTGGGGTGAGAGGCCCAGAGGGGTCAATAAGAGAGGAATTCGAGTTGATGGAGTCCAATACTGCAAAAGTATGTTTTGCTGTAAAAGAGAGAGAGGATATGTGATCCCGCAGAGGGCCCATCAACCAGGGAACAGCTGTGACTATAACAGGGGAGTAATCCATGGCTATGTGAACCCAGGATTTTGGGTTGGAGAGGTGAAACATATCAAGTAGGCGGGCCCTCCCGCCTCCTTGGGGCGATTTAAAATGTCCCAGCGTATTTGCGGTTTACCTGGGGACCAAACAAATTTTGTAAAGCACCTACGGATTTGGGCCCAAAATATAGAAAGGATATGAATAGGGATGGTTTGCAGGAGATAAAGTAGTTTCGGGAGAAGATTCATTTTAAGAATATTTATTCTGCCAAACCATGAAAAATCCTTATGGTGCCAGGTATCAAGATCCTATTGAAATCGATGAAGGAGTGGGGCAAAATTATCTTTGTATAAATTTGATAAATCAGAGTGAATTTTAATCCCTAAGTAGGAAATACCATGTACAGGCCATGAAAAGGGAAAGGAAGATTTTAAGTTAGAGACCAGGGTCTGAGGTAGTGAGACGTTCAGGGCAGTGGATTTAGACATATTAATTTTAAAATTGGACCACGTTCCAAAGCGGGATATTTCTCTCTGGACGGAAGGAAGGGAAATACAGGGATTGGTGATGTAAAGCAAAAGATCATCAGCGAAGGTGGCACATTTGTACTCGGTGCCTCCAGTACAGATGCCAGAGATGTCTGGGTTGCCACGTATTGTAGACAAAAGATGTTCCATAACTAGGATATAGAGTAGGGGCGATAATGGGCAGCCCTGAAGGCTTCCATTATGAATTGAAACGGAAGAAGAAAGTGTGCCATTAATTTTAACTCTGGCAGACGAGTTTGATAAAGAGCAAGTATCTTGGATGTTAGCCATGGGCCTAAACCTATATGTGACAAGGTAGAATGAAGGGCAGGCTACGATATACAATCAAAGGCCTTTTCTGCATCTAGAGAAAGGACCATGAGGGGAATCTGGTGGGTCTTAGCGTAATGGATGATATCAAGTGTCTTTAGGGTATTGTCGCGTGCTCCCCTCCCTGGCACAAACCCCACCTGGTCAGGATGGATAAGAGAGGGCAGAAAATGGTTCAATCGATTTGCTAGGTGGGCACCATGCTTAATAAAGACACCGCGTAAAACACATTTGAGAGCCTCCCATGGTATCGGTAAGGAGGTGACATCCTGCGAGTGATCAGCCAGGAAGTTTGTGATATTGTAGATTGAGAGATATCCGCAACGCATACTGAGTCAAGGAGGAGAGACTCATTCAACCTCCACGTCCACTCCCCCTTAGTGAGAAAGGGGAGCTTAAGAGAGCAGTACACCGGGGCATGATCATACCACAATATGTTGCCAATGCAGGTGGACTCTAACCAAGAGAGGGCGTGATGTTGAATTAATATATAATCAATGCGACTGTAGGAGGAATGAGGTGGAGAAAAGTGTAGTCTTTATCCGTGGGATGTTGAATACGCCATGAGTCTCCTAGTTGTAATTGTAAGAGGGCCCTTTTAACTTTTTTAATCACGTGATAAGAGAGGGCGGCACGACCCGTGGAATTATCGATCGTGGGGTCTAGTGTAAGATTCAAATCTCCGCAGAGTATTACTGTGCCACGCACCAGGGGAAGCACTTTATCGATAAAATCTGTGAGAAAGGAGACTTGATTTTGGTTAGGGGCATAAACATTGAGAAGTGTGAATTCTCGACCACTAATGAGGAGGGAGAGTACGAAATACCTAGCTTCGGCATTGACTGTACAGCTAAGCACTTGATGTGTCAGGGATTTGCGTACCGCTATAGCGACCCCCCTGGACTTGTTCTGCTCATAATTAGCAAAATGCCAAGTTGTATAGTATTTGTGCCGAATGCTAGGAGCAAAGCCTTTTTTAAAATGAGTTTCCTGAAAACATATAAGCTGTACAGGCTGAACTGGATGGACAGATGTCTTTTTTCGGCCTTACAAACTATGTTACTATGTTACTATGTACCTGTTGCCGGTGGAAATGATGGAGGATTTGTGCCCGTTTCTCAGGAGTGTTGAGGCCTTTTGCGTTGAAAGATGCAATCTTCAGGGATGTCATGGTTAGGAGTGTGGAGGGAGCACACGAGGAAAGAGTCAAGGAAGGATAAACAAGGAAAGAAAAAATAAAAAGGGGGGGAGTATAAGGTTAAAACAAGGAAAACTATAAAACTACAGAACCAGTAGTAGCACTTTTGAACAAAGCAAGTACAACCACTATATAACAAAAAGGGGACCAAAAGGTCAGAAGAGACAGTCACTGGGATTACCAGACCCCAGTGGAGTGTCTCACACTGCTCTGGGAAAGTGGCAGTCAAGGAGAAGAGAGTCCGCCGCAATCCCTATAAGTAGAGAATTAAACATAATAGTCATCTGCTCAGTAGGAAAAAAGGAACAAAAAGTAATGGCAAACCTAAAAGCAATTGCACATAATGGGCTAACTAGCAAGATAGAGAAAATATACATATTGGATTCTCAGAAGTCCTCAGGAATATAGATTTCAATCGTAAGGCACCGACAAGGAGGCCCGAGGTGGACCAGGGTGGCGTTGACGTCGTCCCCTAGAAGAACGAGAGGGCAGTCCAGAGTCCCTGATCCGCAAGGCCTGAGAAGCAGGTGGCCGGTGAGAAGTAGTAGGGGGTGGGGAGATTAATGAGGGCCATGATCTTAGCTCCACTGCTGGAAGGTCAAGCTTTTGAAGAAAGTGGGGGAGATCCTCTGGACATCGGAAGGTAGCAGATTGCTCTTTGTGACCAGCGATGAGCGCAAAAGGGTATCCCCAGCGATACGGGATTTCGTGGTCACGGAGATGTTGAGAAGAGGCTTCAGGGCAGCTCGTTGGGCCAAAGTGTGACGTGATAAGTCCTGTAGTAGCATGATGGGAGTCCCTTCAAAAGATAGTGAGAAATGCTGGCAAGCTTTGTACAGAATCTGCTCATTGACAACATAAAAATGAATTCGACAAATAACATCTCTGGGTCTGAAACCATCAGGCGCTGGAGGTCGCAGAGCTCTGTGTACTCTGTCAATTTCAATAGGAGTGGTCGGAGGGCGTTCCAAGAGACCATTGAAAATTGCTAAAAAAGTGGACAGCAAAGTAGCGTTGGACACTGATTCAGGGAATCCTCATATACGGAGATTGTTGCGACATCCGAGGTTTTCTACGTCATCAAGGTGTTGTTGAAGAGCATATATGTGTGCTTCGTGAGATTGAGTTGTAGCTTGTAAGGCCTTGACATCAGCCGCTAGCGTTGTATGATCTTGTGTGATTGTGTCTACACGGTCAGTAAGGGCGGACAGGTCGATGTGGAGTTCAGAGAATTCCTGTTTATATTCCTGTAAAATATTAGCCGCAAAACTGGATAGGTCGTCTTTTGAAGGCAGAGAGCATATAAGAGCACGTAAATCTGCCATAGTAGGTGGTCTGGAGTTCTCATCAGATAAGGTCACAGCCTGTGCAGAACATGTATTTGAGGTATTCCTCAGGGGCTGAGAGGCCAAGTTGGAGGCCGCACAGTGTGGGGTCTTTGGACCCAGGGAGGGACCCAGCGAGCCAGGATTGGGTGCGGGCGGGTGAGATCCATCCCAGGATGACCCTGTGGACCAGTGGGGGGATGCCGCCAGAGATGGGTCAGGGGAGGATGGTGGGGACAGAGGACCCCTTTCTTTGAGTATAGGGGAATGATGGGCTGCCAGGGGAGAGCCGGTAATCTGGATTGGCTGGGCAGCATCATGACCTCTGAGATCTGCAGGCACAATACGTGGAGGCTGCGAGTGGGGAGACATTACTCCCAGAGAAGAGGGGGATGTTCCCTGAGGGCAAAAAGGGCTAGCTGTGGCCCTCAAAGCTAGCCCCTGATTGGTGTGGAGGGCACTAGAAGGAATGGGACCCGGAGAGGGCACTAGATGGTGTAATACTTGCTGCGATGCCCGCGATGCCAGGTCCTGTGGATCGGGAGTCGGCGCTCCTGTGATGTCTTGAGAGGCAGGGACAGCTTCCTGCTGTAACACGTGGGGCCCACTGGTGCGCTGTGAAGTTCCCTCCACCTCTCCTTCGGTCAGCAGCAGAAGAGCAGAGCCTGACTTGGAGGGGCTGGCAGATAAGGAGAGAGAGGGAAAAGACCGGGAGCGGCGCCCCCGCATTTGAGGGTGAGAAGGAGAGAGAGGCGGTGGTGTGGCTCTCTTCGTGGCGGAATCTTGCGTGCCCAGAGCGTGACCTGCCAGGCCACCGCTGAAGGAGGCAGGTTGCCTGGCGAAATATTTGTTCAAGTCGCCTTGGGAGGGATCCAGGGGAGCAAATGGTAGTGCTCGAGCCTTTCTCGCTGTTTTGCCCATGATTGAGAGCAGATGAAGATCAATTGCAGTGAGGGATGCGACGGAGCTCATGCACCGCACGTCTTCACTCCTCCATGTCCGGCCACGTCCCCCCAAATGGGAGTGCTTTAAATCTACTTTGGATAAGTAAATTGTTAAATACGTTGCTAGAGGTAACAAGTACAAGCGAATAAAATTAAACCACACATGGCTTACAAAGAGTGTAAAAAAGTACAATAAATGACAAGATGGCCA
>ONZH01000586.1:0-61956 GCA_900303285.1 Rhinella marina | reverse complement strand
CTGAGCCAATCAGAGCAAGCCCAGCCTACTAGGTCAGGTGACCGCTTTCTTCCCAGGCTTTTGCGCACGATAAATGAACGAACAGTAAAAGATCGCTAATAAATTGAATTTGTACGCAACAGCGTATACAGTAACTAATTTGTACGCAATTGCGTATAATTTATAGGACAAACTACGTAGCGAATGCATACAAAGCCGAAGCGAATTGACTAATATTCGGATTCGCTTCATAGCTGAAAAATCCCAAGATTCGATACGAATCTACGAAGCGGCGAATAGATTCGCTCATCTCTAGTGGTCTCCAAAGAGGAGAGGTAAGGTCGCACGTTGTGGTTATACAATTGGGATGTTTTTTTTGTTATAGCAACCCCCAGGTATTTTATGGCTTTGTCCTTCCATGTGAACGAGAAGGCTTTAGTCCATAACGGTCTCCTTGGTGCGTTCAAGAGTAATGCCTCCGTTTTTTCCCAATTTATGGTGTATCCAAAGAGGGAGCCAACTTCTTTCAAGTCAGCCAACAGCGTCCCGAGCGTGTCCTTGGGATTGGAAATCATTAACAGGACATCATCCGCGAACGCCGATGTCCTCATCTCTCTGCCTCCCAGTCTCACCCCACTAAAGCTATGCGTAGCGTGTAGGTGGTGTAAGAGCGGGTCCAAGGATAGGTGAAACAGAATTGGAGATAAAGGGCAACCCTGTCTTGTACCCCTAAACAGGTCCAAACACCTGGAAGCTTTCCCATTAATTGTTATTGAGGTGTTGACATCAGTGTACATATTCACAATAAATTGTCTGAATCCAGGTCCAAAGCCCCTTGTGACTAGGGAGGTGCGAAGATAAGGCCATGATACTGTATCAAACGCTTTCTCCGCGTCTAAACTTAGGAGAAGCACTTGTGGTTGTATAGGATCTTGGGCCACAACCGTGGGTGCTATTGCTTGTCACACATTGCTAACTGCATGTCTCCCTTTAGTGAAACCTGATTGGGTGGGGTGTATCAGGGATGGGAGAAAGACTGCATTCGGTTAGCTATGATTTTTCGCTAACAATTTATAGTCTTGGTTCAGTAAGGTAATTGGCCTGTAAGACTGCTGTAAGTCAGGATTTTTATTTGGTTTGGGAAATACAATCACCCTAGACTCCGTAAAACGATCCACCTCTGCTCCCTCTTTGTATATTTGGGTATATAAGGTTGCTAGGGTGGGGATTATTTCTGGCGATAATTTATAGTATTCCGCAGATAGGCCATCTGGGCCTGGTGTTTTGCAGTTGTGAGAATTAGAAATGGCTTGTCTCACTTCCTCTTCCGTGATTGCAGCATGTAAAAAAGTTTGTTGATCCTCAGTTAGGGAGGGAATACGTAGAGAGTCTAAGAACGTTTGTATCCTCTCTTGGTTAGTGGGAGAGGCTCTATAAAGGTCCTAATAATAATTGAAGAAGACCTCAGTGATTTCATCTGTCTTGAGTATGTGCGACCTGTTTCTGGGCATTTAATTCGAGCTATGGGTTTAATACTTTTAAAGGGTTTGGTAAGTGAGGAAAGCAGCGTTACCGCCCTGTTTCCCCATCGAAAGTATTTGTTTTGAGTACATCTAGTATGCCAATGTGCCTGTCCTTGTACAAAAGTGTCTAAAATAGTTTTAGCGTCTATGAATGCCTGTCGAGTTTGGACTGTAGGGGTGCCTGCGTGAGCGTGTTGGGCTAACAATAGATTAGAGTTAGAGATGAGCGAACGTGCTCGTAATGAGCACTGTACCGCTCGGCTCCCCTGCGCTCACATGGGTGCAGTGTAGTGTGTCAAAATTGGCCTTGGCTTGTTTCTTTTTATGCGTCACATAAGCTATGATGTGTCCACGCATGACCACCTTGGAGGCTGCCCATAGAAGTGGGGTATCATGTAGATGAACATCATCATCAACCATGTAGTTAGCCCAATGAAACTTGAGGTAGTCTCTAAAGTCCTCCGATTCAAAGAGATACACGGGAAACCTCCACAAGCGGGATTGTGTCTGTGATTGTAATGCATGTATCCTGATCGTGACCGGAGCGTGATCCGAAATCGCTATGGGATGTATGGTGACGTCTACCAAATTGTCTAGCAAGGTGATGGAGGTCAAGATAAGATCAATGCGTGAGAAGGAGTCATGTACCTTAGAGTAATAGCTGTATTCCCTAGCGTCGTTATGTATTGTTCTCCACGTGTCGCAATGGTGTGATTGTTCCATAAGGTGTAATACAGCCCGGGAGGCCGGAGAGTGTTGTGTCCTATCATGAGATCTGTGTAATTGTGGGTCTAATGTAGTTATGAGTATGAGTTTGCGATTCCCTCGACATGCGATCAGTTCTGCCATGGAAGTGAAGAATGCTGAGTCTGGGGAGTTCGGTGCATATATGTTCAAAAGAGTGTATGGTATTTGTTCTATAAGGATATCTATTAGAAGGTATCGTCCAGCCGGATCTATCAATGTGTCCTGTATTTCTTATCGCAGTCCCTGTTTGAATAATGTCGCCACCCCTCTCGATTTGGTAGTGTAGGAAGCTGTTCAGCAAGCCAAGGGGCCTTAAGGGTGGACTGAGAAGATGCCTTCTCTCCTGGAGAAATATATTATCTGGTTGGAATCGCTTAAGATGTGTCAGTATCTTTCTTCCTTTTGTCGGGGTATTCAACCCGGCTACATTCCAGGTAATTATTTTTAAGCATGGTGAGGTGGTGTAGGTGGACCTAGTGTCCTCAGGTGTAGTATTCATCTGGCCATGGTGGTACACGGTAGTCGTCTAAAAGCCCAATCATTGGAAGGTCCACTACCACCTATTCCAGCAAGCAGGCAAGAGAGGTCCCATACAGCAGAGGGGGGGGGTCCCAGATCCCAAGCGTCATAAGTTTTAATCTGAAACAGAAAACCAAACATGTAATAAACAAGATAGAGCATCGATCGACACCTAGTGGCGTCTACATTGAGGAACATTCAAGAACAATGTTTTAAGAGAAAGATGAGAGAAAAAGAGAAAAAGAAACAACGAAGCTTCATAAGGGCCGGAGCTCATCCCCTGAAGAGTTCAGATATTTTCAGCCGGCGTCACGTTGGCCAAAAAATCTCCTGGCTTCCACTGGACCATCAAAGAGGTGGCTGTGGCCATCATGTTGCACTCTCAGTTTGGGCCGGATATAGGAGCTGAAAACGTATTTTCTGGTCATGTAGATAGCTGCAGGTGCCTGCAAAGGCTTTACGCTTCTGTGCCACCATGGCTGAAAAGTCTTGGAAAAGAAGTATTTTCTGGCCATCTACCACAAGTTGTCTTTGGTTGTGATATGCTCGTAGAATTTTTTCTTTTGTGGCTCAGTGAACATATTTGGCAATGGCCGGTCTGGGGTGGCCACCCCCCCTTGATCTCTGGGTGGTCCTAGTCAATGTGCCCTCTCTATACTGTCATTGGATCAGCTGGTAGGTCTATTGCCGGGATACCAACAAAACGCAAATTATTTCGCCGGTCTCTATTTTCTAGGTCTTCGAATTTTTCTCTCTGTATGGCTTCTGTGGTTTCGCACTGTTGCAGGGAGGCCATAACCGTCTCTATATTTGTTTCCCCAACAGCCATTCTATTCTCTAGCTCAGTAATCTTTTGCGCATTGGAGGTTATTTGGGCCAAAGCCGAGTTGATGGAGGCGTGTAGGACATCCAGTCTTTTATCAAAGAGTGGTAGCAGCAATCTCGATACCTCTTGTGCAACCGCCGTTGCTTGTATAGCATCAGGGGGCGATGAAGGCGGTGGGCTATGTGGAGGAGACAGGTTCGGTGGTGTGATCTCAGTTGACAACAATTCTTGCGAGAATTGCGGCAAGTCTGGAGCTGGCTCATCCGTCCAAGCATTGGTGGACGCCTGTTTGTGCCTCATGGTGGCTTTGTTTTGAGATTTGGACATTTGAGATTTGGAAGTCGTTTTTCGGCAGTTGTCACTGTGGTTGTGGTCCCATAAGAAATTTGTCCATTCCTATGTTCAGATCGAGGAAAGGTGAGTTAAAGGGATTCTGCAGTTGTTTCAAACTGATGATCTATCCTCTGGATAGATCATCAGCATCTGATCGGCGGGGGTCTGACACCCGGGACCCCTGCCGATCAGCTGTTTGAGAAGGCAGCGGCGCTACAGGAGTGCCGCGGCCTTCTCTGTGTTTTCCTCAGGCCTAGTGACGTCACGACTACTATCACTGGCCTGGGCGGGGCTAAGCTCCATTCATGTGAAAAGAGCTTAGCCCCGCCCAGGCCAGTGATACTAGTCGTGACGTAACTGGGCTTGAGGAAAACTCAGAGAAGGCCGCGGCGCTCCTGCAGCACCGCTGCCTTCTCAAATAGCTGATCGGCGGGGGTCCCAGGTGTCGGACTGCCGCCGATCAGATGCTGATGATCTATCCAGAGGATAGATTATCAGTTTGAAACAACTGCAGAACCCCTTTAATTGTGAAGGGGGCTCTTTGAACGCCAGTTAGTTACATTAGGAGGACGAACTGGGATATTTTTAAAAGCATCCTAATATCTAATTGTGTGAGGTACATACCTTATGGGAATAAAAGGTTAAGGAACAAGAAAAAACCAATATGGATAAATAGAACTGTAAAGAAAGCAATAAATGACAAAAAGAAAGCATTTAAGTCACTAAAACTGGAGGGTAGCGAGGAAGCATTGAAAAACTATAAGGAAAAAAATAGAATATGTAAAAGACAAATAAAAGCAGCCAAACTAGAGACCGAGAGATTAATCGCCAAAGAGAGTAAAACTAACCCTGAAATGTTCTTTAATTATATATATGGTAAAAAGTATAAACCTGAAGGCGTCGGCCCCTTACAGAGTAATGAGGGGAGAGTTGCAGAGAGCGATGAGGAGAAAGCAAAGCTACTAAATATTTTTTTCTCCACTGTATTCACTGAGGAAAATAAACTGTCAGATGAAATGCAGAATGTAAAAGCAAATTCCCCTTTAAAAGTGCCCTGTCTGACCCAGGAAGAAGTACAGCGACGTCTTAAAAAGATTAAAATACACAAATCGCCAGGACCGGATGGCATACACCCCCGTATCCTAAGAGAATTAAGTAATGTCATCGCCAGACCCTTATTTCTGATATTTAAGGACTCTATACTGACAGGGAGTGTTCCACAGGATTGCCACATAGCAAATCTGCTGCCAATATTCAAAAAGGGTCCAAAAAGAGAGCCCGGGAACTATAGGCCGGTAAGTTTAACATCTGTCGTGGGTAAGTTCTAGACTTGACCGTGGCGAATCAATGGATGTTGTACACTCACCGGCCACTTTATTAGTTACACCATGCTAGTAACGGGTTGGACCCCCTTTTGCCTTCAGAACTGCCTCAGTTCTTCGTGGCATAGATTCAACAAGGTGCTGGAAGCATTCCTCAGAGATTTTGGTCCATATTGACATGATGGCATCACACAGTTGCCGCAGATTTGTCGGCTGCACATCCATGATGCGAATCTCCCGTTCCACCACATCCCAAAGATGCTCTATTGGATTGAGATCTGGTGACTGTGGAGGCCATTTGAGTACAGTGAACTCATTGTCATGTTCAAGAAACCAGTCTGAGATGATTCCAGCTTTATGACATGGCGCATTATCCTGCTGAAAGTAGCCATCAGATGTTGGGTACATTGTGGTCATAAAGGGATGGACATGGTCAGCAACAATACTCAGGTAGGCTGTGGCGTTGCAACGATGCTCAATTGGTACCAAGGGGCCCAAAGAGTGCCAAGAAAATATTCCCCACACCATGACACCACCACCACCAGCTTGAACCGTTGATACAAGGCAGGATGGATCCATGCTTTCATGTTGTTGACGCCAAATTCTGACCCTACCATCCGAATGTCGCAGCAGAAATCGAGACTCATCAGACCAGGCAACGTTTTTCCAATCTTCTACTGTCCAATTTCGATGAGCTTGTGCAAATTGTAGCCTCAGTTTCCTGTTCTTAGCTGAAAGGAGTGGCACCCGGTGTGGTCTTCTGCTGCTGTAGCCCATCTGCCTCAAAGTTCGACGTACTGTGCGTTCAGAGATGCTCTTCTGCCTACCTTGGTTGTAACGGGTGGCAATTTGAGTCACTGTTGCCTTTCTATCAGCTCGAACCAGTCTGCCCATTCTCCTCTGACCTCTGGCATCAACAAGGCATTTCCGCCCACAGAACTGCCGCTCACTGGATGTTTTTTCTTTTTCGGACCATTCTCTGTAAACCCTAGAGATGGTTGTGCGTGAGAATCCCAGTAGATCAGCAGTTTCTGAAATACTCAGACCAGCCCTTCTGGCACCAACAACCATGCCACGTTCAAAGGCACTCAAATCACCTTTCTTCCCCATACTGATGCTCGGTTTGAACTGCAGGAGATTGTCTTGACCATGTCTACATGCCTAAATGCACTGAGTTGCCGCCATGTGATTGGCTGATTAGAAATTAAGTGTTAACGAGCAGTTGGACAGGTGTACCTAATAAAGTGGCCGGTGAGTGTATATCTGGGCTTCTCCAAAGCATTTGACACGGTACCACATAAAAGGTTAGTATATAAAATGAGAATGCTTGGACTGGGAGAAAATGTCTGTATGTGGGTAAGTAACTGTCTCAGTGATAGAAAACAAAGGGTGGGTATTAACGGTACATACTCAGATTGGGTCACTGTCACTAGTGGGGTACCACAGGGGTCAGTATTGGGCCCTATTCTCTTCAATATATTTATTAATGATCTTGTAGAAGGCTTGCAAAGTAAAATATCAATTTTTGCAGATGACACTAAACTGTGTAAAGTAATTAACACAGAAGAGGACAGTACACTGCTACAGATGGATCTGGATAGACTGGAGGCTTGGGCAGAGAAGTGGCAGATGAGGTTTAACACTGACAAATGTAAGGTTATACATATGGGAAGGAATAATGCAAGTCACCAGTACATACTGAATGGTAAAACATTGGGTAACTCTGACATGGAAAAGGACCTAGGAATTTTAGTGAACAGCAAACTAAGCTGTAGAAACCAATGTCAGACAGCTGCTGCCGAGGCCAATAGCAGAGCTGGAGAGGGTTCAGAGGAGGGCAACTAAAGTAATAATTGGAATGGCTGGACTACAGTACCCAGAAAGATTATCAAAATTAGGGTTATTCACTTTAGAAAAAAGACGACTGAGGGGAGATCTAATAACTATGTATAAATTTATCAGGGGCCAGTACAGAGATCTCTCCCATGATCTATTTATCCCCAGGACTGTGACTGTGATGAGGGGACATCCCCTGCGTCTGGAGGAAAGAAGGTTTGTACATAAACATAGAAGAGGATTCTTTACGGTAAGAGCAGTGAGACTATGGAACTCTCTGCCTGAGGAGGTGGTGATGTTGAGTTCACTAAAAGAGTTCAAGAAGGGCCTGGATGTATTTCTGGAGGGTAATAATATTACAGGTTATAGTTACTAGAGATGGGTCGTTGATCCAGGGAGTTATTCTGATTGCCTGATTGGAGTCGGGAAGGAATTTTTTCCCCTAAAGTGGGGAAAATTGGCTTCTACCTCATAGGGGTTTTTTTGCCTTCCTCTGGATCAACTTGTAGGAAAACAGGGCGAACTGGATGGACAGATGTCTTTTTTCTGCCTTATAAACTATGTTATGTTACTATGTTACTAACTGTACCCTGTTTACGACAATCACAGCATGTGTTCACCACTTGGTGGTTAGAAAAGGAGAGTGTAATATAGGATGTATGTAGTTGTCTGCAGTAATGGATATGTTCTCTCTCCTCCTCCCTCTCCTCCTCTTCACTTCCACAAAATGGCATCTGCAGTGAAATGGCTGCCGTTTCCTGCCTCTCAGACACTGCCTTCAGGAGTCAAGAAAATTCTCCTTAGAAGATATATGAGGCTGGGGTAGGGGAGTGTCTTGTACTATTTTCTTCGTGGTACTTCTGGTAGCTTTCTTTTCTCTTCCCCCTTAGTGTTTCTGCCCCTGAGGTGATTCCCAGGGTGTGAGGGTATAAATGTCCCCAAAAATATCACGATCGGGTCGGGGGAGGTTGGCCTCCTTTTTCCTTTTATTAGCCCCCTCGGTACCTGCAAAAGGAGAGGACTATGTCTGTTTGGTGGGGAGAGGCAGGGAACTTCGGTCCTAGTGTGGCAATGGCGGGTGGCTGTAACCTCCTGCGATCCTCCCGAAGCGGCCGCGCCACAATCGCTAGGGCCGCGTATATGTGGTCTCTCTCTGGAGCGGTCCGGTAAGCTGAAGCCCCGTCTCCAAAGTAAGTGCAGTCTCACCGCTGGCTCCCGGGTCACGGTGGGAGTGTATATCTTGGAGCCCCAATGTCGCTTGTGGGGTAGATGGCTCCTGATCCTCCGTGCTGTTTGCTGGTGCAGAGGAGCTGTTCTAAAACGCGGCCATCCTTGATGCCCCACCCCCGGAAGTCCACTAAAAGTTTGATTTTAACCAAGGCTTTCTGATACTGGTTTTCTGTCCATTGGTCTACGGTTGCCAGAAACTTTTGAGCTGTGGGGAAAGCACATTGCATTAGGAGAAGGAACTGTGGTGAGTGTCCTTATGTTATTGTTTGGCATATATGTCCATCAATCAACCCTAACATTAGAAGCTGCTTCCTCATATTGTGTGGGTCCCCCAAAGCTAACATAAAGAGGCATAAACTCCTGAGGTACCTGGTAACAAAACATTACCAGCAGTTCCCTGTAATAATATTTTTTTTTTCAAAATGGTCAAATAAAGGAAAAAAAATGTATGATTTATATTCCCCCAAAAATTTGTAAGTTGGAAAACTTGCCAGATTTCATTGCATATGGAAGAGCTCCTGATTCCTGATATCTCCTTTAAAGATTGGATTACATCAATTGGCCAAATATGGGAAGAAAACAACTTGCTTCCCTTCTCAAGGATAGTAGACTTATTCCATATGTCTAATATGGACTTTTTCCAGTACCTAAGACTGAGATCCTTTTTGGAATCTCTCTCTAAGGACCAAGCTCTTGTCAAATCTCCGTTTGAGGTTTACTTTTTCAATGATATAAAGAGGAAAAAAGGGCTATCTAAGATTTATAGACTATTAGTAGAAGCTTGTATTAGCGAAGAAATCTCTGGTCTAGATAAATGGCTAACTGATTTGGATAAGTCACAAGACTCTGTGTCTTGCCAACACGTTTTCCTGTCCTAACTGCTTCTAAAATACTGATAGCTAAGCATTGGAGAACCATTCCGATTCCCCAGCTCTCTGACATCATACGCAGAGTCAGCTATAAATGTGAGATGGAAGGTACTATGGCCTCCTGCAAAGGCTTCTATTCCTCATACCGAGACAACTGGAAAATCTGGAGGGATAAATTCCCTATACTTACTAACGCCTAGGTCTCCCCATACAGGAACATGTATTTGTGGCTGTATTATTTCTCTTGCCGTTTTCCCAAGGTGTACTGAATGTAATGCTGGGTATTAGCAGTACTATGTAAGAGTAGCTTCCATTGACTCCTCTGTAGTGTGGAGCTGGTGGCTACTTAACTGCTTCTTTGACGCTTGTTATGTTCTGTTTGGTTGCCTTTGTTTTTTGTGTTTTGCTTTTTCCTGATCTCCTGAGTCCATTTCACAGTACTTCAACTCCTAAACTGATGGACACTTCTCAACTTGGATTAAGAAATGTATGCTTACATATTGGAGTTGTAATACTTTTATGGTGATATATCATGATGTAATGTTATGTCTACCTACACCTTTTTTTTCATTTCTAAAAAAAACTTTGTTAAATAAATTCAATTGTTTTCCCCCTGCAGATAAGCACCCAGTGCTTTCAGATATCAACACCAACCGAACAGAACCGGATCCTCTATATGGGAAGGTAAGCTATTTCCCCCTATTATTGCACTTTAGACACTGTACTATTGTCACATTTGTTATACTCTGAGTGATACCACACATACCAAATTTTTACCATCATATTTTAATAGATGCATTCAACACAGAAATCAGGAGCTCAAAAAGGTAAAGAACAACAGCAAAGAGAACATGTTGCTAAAATGCCAAAGATATCTGCATTCTTCACAAAGAAAACTTAGCAGCAGTGTAACACCAATTTTACTATGCAACCCAAATAATATATCCATTGAATCAGAGTCATCTGATTCTGTATTAGACGTTCATACAGAAGATTGCGTGGAACGTGCTCAAGAGTTGGGTGCGCATGTTGAAATGGTGCAATTTCCTTGTGATCTAGGAATGTGGGGAGAACATATCTCCAAAGAATTTTTGGAGTACTTTGTTTCCAAGTAAGGTTTGCCAATAAGTAGATTCTGACTTTAAAAAAATAGGTGTATTTTCCAGTGATGGATATTATCGTTACTGTAAAAAATCATTCTTCACTCATGTTAACCCAAAAACCAAAGAAATCTGAGAGAGAAGTTGGTTATGTTATTCTCCATGTAATGGAAATTTATATTGCTTTGCTTGCAAACTGATAGCCGGTACACGTGGACCTTTCACTGTTGGGTTTAATGACTGAAAACATGCAGAGTGTTGGATCATAAGTAGAGATGAGCGAACATGCTCGTCCGAGCTTGGTGCTCGTTCGAGCATTAGGGTACTCGTAACTGCTCGATGCTCGGACGAGTATCTCGCCATGCTCGAGGAAATGGCAACTTCCGCATCGTGCTTTTTTGGCGCCTAAAAACACAGCCAATCACAAGCCAGGAGACTCTGCGTACCACCCAGCATCACGTGGGGCCCTTACATGTCGATAGCAGGGGTTGGCTGGCCTGATCAGGTGACCCTGGAATATACTACCGACTGGCCGCGGTGCTCGTCTCAGATGCCGTCTGGATATCGTTAGGGATAGAGCTGCTGCCTTTCAGGGACAGTGTTAGGGCCTGAATTTAGTTCTCAGTTAGGCAGGGATCACCCACAAAGAACCCAACAGCCCTTCTAAGGGCTAGAAGACATTTTATTTATTTTTTTTGTCACTTGGCTGGCTGGCACTAGTAGTGCAGCTATCGCCATATCTAACCCTGTTTTTTTTTTTTTTGTTCTATCTCAGTGATACAAATCCATTGCACACAGCACTGTGGAACCATTCTGTGTGTCACAGTTCAGCACTGACTCACTCCAATCCATATATACTGTCCAGGTGACACTTTCTGTACGTCACACAATACAACCAAGTCATTTGCTACCAATATCATCTACCGCTTGATCCAGAAAACTCTCTGTGCGACATTTCTCTGGGTCGCAGACTAAATAGCCACCGTTAACAGGGTGTCAGTCAGTCCTACCATAGTTCCTGCACGTTACGTTCCCAAAAAACCAAAAATTGTAAAAAAAATATAAAAAAACAAATATAAAAAAATATATTTTTTCAGTTGTTTTAGCTCAGTGATACAAATCCATTTTACTCAGCTTTGTGTAACCTTTCTGTGTGTCACAGTTCAGCACATTCGCTCCCATCCGTATATACTGTCCAGGTGACACTTTCTGTACGTCACACAATACAACCAAGTCATTTGCTACCAATATCATCTACCGCTTGATCCAGAAAATTCTCTGTGTGACATTTGTCTGGGTCACAGACTAAATAGCCACCGTTAACAGGGTGTCAGTCAGTTCTACCATATTTCCTGCACGTCACGTTCCCAAAAAAACAAAATATTAAAAAAAAAAATTATTATTTCAGTTGTTTTAGCTCAGTGATACAAATCCATTTTACTCAGCTGCGTGTAACCTTTCTGTGTGTCACAGTTCAGCACATTCGCTCCCATCCGTATATACTGTCCAGGTGACACTTTCTGTACGTCACACAATACAACCAAGTCATTTGCTACCAATATCATCTACCGCTTGATCCAGAAAACTCTCTGTGCGACATTTGTCTGGGTCGCAGACTAAATAGCCACCGTTAACAGGGTGTCAGTCAGTTCTACCATATTTCCTGCACGTCACGTTCCCAAAAAAACAAAAATATAAAAAAAAAAATATTTTTTCAGTTGTTTTAGCTCAGTGATACAAATCCATTTTACTCAGCTGCGTGTAACCTTTCTGTGTGTCACAGTTCAGCACATTCGCTCCCATCCGTATATACTGTCCAGGTGACACTTTCTGTACGTCACACAATACAACCAAGTCATTTGCTACCAATATCATCTACCGCTTGATCCAGAAAATTCTCTGTGCGACATTTGTCTGGGTCACAGACTAAATAGCCACCGTTAACAGGGTGTCAGTCAGTTCTACCATATTTCCTGCACGTCACGTTCCCAAAAAAACAAAATATAAAAAAAAAAAATTATTTTTCAGTTGTTTTAGCTCAGTGATACAAATCCATTTTACTCAGCTGCGTGTAACCTTTCTGTGTGTCACAGTTCAAGCACATTCGCTCCCATCCGTATATACTGTCCAGGTGACACTTTCTGTACGTCACACAATACAACCAAGTCATTTGCTACCAATATCATCTACCGCTTGATCCAGAAAACTCTCTGTGCGACATTTGTCTGGGTCGCAGACTAAATAGCCACCGTTAACAGGGTGTCAGTCAGTCCTACCATAGTTCCTGCACGTTACGTTCCCAAAAAAACAAAATTGTAAAAAAAATATAAAAAAACAAATATAAAAAAAATATATATTTTTTTTTCAGTTGTTTTAGCTCAGTGATACAAATCCATTTTACTCAGCTTTGTGTAACCTTTCTGTGTGTCACAGTTCAGCACATTCGCTCCCATCCGTATATACTGTCCAGGTGACACTTTCTGTACGTCACACAATACAACCAAGTCATTTGCTACCAATATCATCTACCGCTTGATCCAGAAAACTCTCTGTGCGACATTTCTCTGGGTCGCAGACTAAATAGCCACCGTTAACAGGGTGTCAGTCAGTCCTACCATAGTTCCTGCACGTTACGTTCCCAAAAAAACAAAATTGTAAAAAAATATAAAAAACAAATATAAAAAAAAAATTTTTTTCAGTTGTTTTAGCTCAGTGATACAAATCCATTTTACTCAGCTTTGTGTAACCTTTCTGTGTGTCACAGTTCAGCACATTCGCTCCCATCCGTATATACTGTCCAGGTGACACTTTCTGTACGTCACACAATACAACCAAGTCATTTGCTACCAATATCATCTACCGCTTGATCCAGAAAACTCTCTGTGCGACATTTGTCTGGGTCGCAGACTAAATAGCCACCGTTAACAGGGTGTCAGTCAGTTCTACCATATTTCCTGCACGTCACGTTCCCAAAAAAACAAAATATAAAAAAAAAAAATTATTTTTTCAGTTGTTTTAGCTCAGTGATACAAATCCATTTTACTCAGCTGCGTGTAACCTTTCTGTGTGTCACAGTTCAGCACATTCGCTCCCATCCGTATATACTGTCCAGGTGACACTTTCTGTACGTCACACAATACAACCAAGTCATTTGCTACCAATATCATCTACCGCTTGATCCAGAAAACTCTCTGTGCGACATTTGTCTGGGTCGCAGACTAAATAGCCACCGTTAACAGGGTGTCAGTCAGTCCTACCATAGTTCCTGCACGTTACGTTCCCAAAAAAACAAAATTGTAAAAAAAATATAAAAAAACAAATATAAAAAAAATTATTTTTTCAGTTGTTTTAGCTCAGTGATACAAATCCATTTTACTCAGCTGCGTGTAACCTTTCTGTGTGTCACAGTTCAGCACACTCGCTCCAATCCGTATAATCTGTCCAAGTGACACTTTCTGTACGTCACTTAATTCTACCGGACTTAATTTTTTTTTTTTTATCATACACCTATATACAAAAAATGTTGAACCCCAGGGCTAAGGGTCGAGGGCGAGGGCGTGGGCATTCAATTACTGCAGGGGGCAGAGGCCGTGGTCCTGGGCAGGGTGAGACAGTACCCGCTGATGAGGGAGCAGGGGAACGCCGCAGAGCTACACTCCCTAGCTTCATGTCTCAACTTACAGGGACACGTGGTAGAGGACTGTTGAAACCACAACAGTGCGAACAGCTGATCTCGTGGATTGCGGACAATGCTTCAAGTAATTTGTCCACCAGTCAGTCTTCCACGCAGTCCACCCACGTTACCCAAGGGAGCACTCCTATGGCTCCTCCACCTCAACCTCCTTCCCCCCAGTCTGCCCCCTCCCAGGAAAATTTGGAATGTGATCCGGCATACTCTCAGGAACTGTTTTCTGGACCCTTCCCAGAGTCACAAACCACTTCTCAGGTTGCTGCTGACCTCGTTCCCGATGCCCAAGTTTTCCAACTGTCGCAGTCTGTGGGTGATGATGATGACAATGTTGAGTTAGTGGAAGAAGTTTGTAAAGAGGTGTCAGACGATGAGGAGACACGGTTGTCAGACAGTGGTGAAGTTGTTGTTAGGGGAGGAATTCCGAGGAGGGAGCAGACTGAGGAATCGGAGGATGACGAGGTGACTGACCCAAGCTGGGTTGATATGCCGAGTGAAGACAGTGCTTCTGAGGCGGAGGCGAGTGCTGCACCAGAACAGGTTGTAAGAGGCAGTGGTGTGGCCAGAGGGAGAAGCAGGGCCAGAGCTGGTGCATCATCAGCAACTGTTTCACGTAGTGAAGCTCCCGTGGCGAGGCCTAGATGTTCGCAAGTCTGGAGGTTCTTTAAAGAAAGTGAGGATGACCGACGGACTGTGGTGTGCAACCTGTGCCACACCAGGATCAGCAGGGGTGCCACCACTACTAGCCTAACCACCACCAGCATGCGCAGGCATATGAGTGCTAAACACCCCACTCAATGGAACCAAGGCCGTTCACCACCTCCTGCGGGTCACACCACTGCTCCTTCCCCTGTGTCACTCGCTGCCTCTGCTAGTCAACCCCCCGCGTCACTCGCTGCCTCTGCTAGTCAACCCCCTGCCCAGGACCCCGGCACGAGCGCCTCCCGCCGGAAAACCACACCTTCGCCTCCACGATCCTCCACAGTGTCCACCAACGTGTCCCAGCGCAGCGTTCAGCTGTCTTTACAGCAGACGCTAGAGCGCAAGAGGAAATACAGTTCCACCCACCCACATGCCCAAGCCCTCAACGTCCACATCTCCAAATTGCTTAGCCTGGAGATGCTGCCCTATAGGCTGGTAGAGACCGAGGCCTTTCGAAATCTCATGGCGGTGGCTGCCCCTCGGTATTCCGTCCCCAGCCGCCACTATTTTTCCCGATGTGCCGTCCCAGCCCTACACCAGCACGTGTCACAGAACATCATCCGTGCCCTGACCAACGCAGTTAGTGATAAGGTCCACCTAACCACGGACACGTGGACAAGTGCTGCCGGGCAGGGACACTATATCTCACTGACGGCACATTGGGTTAACTTGGTGGAGGCTGGGACCGAGACTGACCCTGGGGCCGCTCATGTACTGCCCACACCGAGGATTGCGGGGCCTACCTCGGTCACGGTCTCTCAGACGTACTATGCCTCCTCCTCCGACCCCTCCTCCTCCTCCACCGAATTACCATCCGTGGGCACGGCGCCTTCAGTCGGTAGCTCTAGGCGCAGCAGCAGTGCCGTGGGTAAGCGCCAGCAGGCGGTGCTCAAACTGCTGAGCTTAGGTGACAAAAGGCACACCGCCCAAGAGCTGTTACAGGGCATCACGGCGCAGACCGATGTGTGGCTGGCACCGCTGAACCTCAAGCCAGGCATGGTTGTGTGTGACAACGGGCGTAACCTGGTGGCGGCTCTGCAACTCGGCAGACTGACACATGTGCCATGCCTGGCCCACGTGTTCAACCTAATTGTTCAACGGTTCCTCAAGACATACCCCAATCTGTCTGATTTGCTCACCAAGGTGCGCCGCATCTGTGCGCATTTCCGCAAGTCGAGCACAGATGCTGCCACTCTCAGGGCAGCGCAGCGCCGCCTACAACTGCCCGCTCACCGACTGTTGTGCGACGTGCCCACGAGATGGAATTCCACATTAAACATGTTATCCAGAGTTTACCAGCAGCGCAGAGCGATTGTAGACTGCCAGATGTCATCTTCCACCAGAACTGGTAGTCAGGTCTCTCAGATTCCTCAAGTCTACAATGAGGAGTGGACGTGGATGTCTGATATCTGCCAGGTGTTGAGCAACTTTGAGGAGTCAACACAGATGGTTAGCGGCGATGCCGCCATTATCAGCCTCACCATCCCGCTGCTTTGCCTGTTGAAAAAATCACTGCTCAGCATCAAGTCGGATGCTTTGCGCTTGTCACAAGAGACGGTGGAGGAAGATACGTCGCTTGATAGCCAGAGCACCCTCCGGTCTGTTTCTCAGCGCGTATCGGAGGAGGGGGATGAGGATGAGGAGGAAGAGGAGGAGAATGTCGGCGAGACAGTAGAGGGTACCAGTGCTCAGTCCTTAACTCTTGAGCGTGTATGGGCTGAAGAGGAGGACTTGGAGGAGGAGGAGGAGGAAATGGAGAGTCAGGTCAGTGAGGAGAGGGAATTCTTGCGTGTTGGGACTCTGGCGCACATGGCAGACTTCATGTTAGGCTGCCTATCCCGTGACCCTCGCGTTAGAAGAATTTTTTCCAACACCGATTACTGGGTGTTCACTCTCCTGGACCCACGGTACAAGCAGAACCTTTCCACTCTCATCCCTGCAGAGGAAAGGAGTATGAGAGTGAATAGGTATCAACAGGCCCTGGTGCACAAGCTGAAACAATTCTTCCCATCTGACGCCGCTAGCGGCAGAGGGCATGGTTCTGTGGGCCAAGTAGCGGGGGAGAGGAGGCGAGCAGGCAGCTTGTCCAGCACTGGCAGGGGAACGCTCTCCAAGGCCTTTGCCAGTTTTATGTCACCCCAGCAAGACACTGTCACCTGTCCCCAGTCTAGGCAGAGTAGGGGGGAGCTGTACAGAAAGATGGTGAGGGAGTACCTAGCTGACCATACCAACGTCCGTAGCGATCACTCTGCTCCATACAACTACTGGGTTTCAAAGCTGGACACGTGGCCTGAACTGGCGCTGTACGCCTTGGAGGTGCTGGCCTGCCCTGCCGCTAGCGTGCTGTCAGAGCGGGTATTCAGTGCAGCTGGTGGCGTCATCACCGATAAGCGTACACGCCTGTCAACTGACAGCGCTGACAGGCTGACGCTTATTAAAATGAACAAAGCCTGGATTTCACCGGAATTCAAATCTCCTCCGGGGGAAAGCAGCTAAAGATTTAAATAACTTATGTATCCGATTCCTCTTCTCTACTCCTCCTCCTCCTCCATATCGTCTTTGCCTAACGCTGACCCAAAAAACGCCATTTTTTAGAGGTCCAACTGGCACTCTTTTAGCACAATTTTTCAGGAGGGCCCCCTACAGGCCCTCTCTTCAAACAATTTTTCAGGAGGGCCCCCTACAGGCCCTCTATTCAAACAATTTTTCCAGAGGTCCACCTACAGGCCCTCTATTCAAACAATTTTTCCAGAGTTCCACCTACAGGCCCTCTCTTCAAACAATTTTTCAGGAGGGCCCCCTACAGGCCCTCTATTCAAACAATTTTTCTGGAGGTCCACCTAGAGGCCCTCTCTCCAATTCCAGTTCCAAGTTTTATTTGCGCATACTGCATACATTTTTATTTTTGGGATAGGTGTGAAAAATAATATTACTTGCGAATCTATATTGCCCAACATTGGATACGGTAGCAAGTAGAAGACCAAACACATGCTGCTCACAGGGTTCCGCAAATTCCTGGTCCACCCGCAAATTCCTTGTCCACAATGTCAAGGAGGACGAGGTTCTGTGGATGAGCAACAAGTCCTTCTGTACTGAAATCGCCGACAAAGTCTCCATCTAAGAACACACAGACCATTGTGGAGAGAGCGGCACAGCTCGCCATCAAAGTGAGGAACCCCAACGCCAGACTGCGCAGAGAAGATAACGAATAAATATCTCTGTGGTTATTTTTGCTAAATAAAAGTTAAATAAACCCCCCAAAAAATTCATCTGTTCCTGTGCCTGATCCACCCAAGTTGAATCTGTCCCATCATGAGAAAGTCCCCCCCAAGGAGTCCCCACTGTAACTTGCTTCCCATACAACTACCTCACCCCCCGACACCTGTGTCTCGCCATTGTCCACCACCTCCTCAGACAACACTGGTAAATCACCACTGTCAGCACACGGAAACAGCAAAAGGTCTTGCGAATTGGGGCAGAGAATGTTCTGGGCTAGCACATCAGAGAAGGGGTGACTATGGGGTTCCAGGGAGTACGTGACCACATGCAATCTCCATCTAAAAAGTCATGCCACACTTGATCAATCTCATAATTTACGACTGTACCGGTTGATGCTAAATTTTTATGTTGGGGTCCTGTGTCGTCATTCTAACTCCATCCGGCTGTTGTCACCACCACACACGCTATCCCAGGGGGCACTCCTCTGGCTCTTCCAGCGAAACCTCCTTCCCCCCAGCCTGCCCCCCCCCACCTACAGGCCCTCTCTCCAAACAATTTACGTCTTTGTCCTATCTTTCTCTCTCTCCAAACCATTTTTCCGGATAGCTGCCATATATGGTTTTAAACTGAGTAGTATACATACCACAGTTGATCAATCTCATAATTTACGACTGTACCGGTTGATGCTAAATTTTTAAGTTGGGGTCCTGCATCGTCATTCTAAATCCATCCGGCTGTTGTCACCACCACACACGCTAGCCCAGGGGGCACTCCTCTGGCTCTTCCAGCGAAACCTCCTTGCCCCAGCCTGCCCCCCCCACCTACAGGCCCACTCTACAAACAATTTAGCCGGATAGGGGACGTATCAGAAGTTGTACTCATGTTTGTTTTTGTTCTTCTTTTATCTGCCTCATGACCTGTGATAGGCAGAGCATGGACACGTCCCCTTAGCTGCAGTGGGAAAGACACTCCCCTGGCCAGAGCAAGCTCTTTTTCCGTTTTCCGTGTTCGAAAAATCCATTAAGTATATGGTATTAAATTGAGAAGAATCGATACCATACGGGTTAAAGCAACAGTTTTTCCAAATCCATTCCGGCTGTTGTCACCACCACACACACTAGCCCAGGGGGCACTCCTCTGGCTCTTCCAGCTCAACCTCCTTCCCCCCAGCCTGCCCCCCACCTACAGGCCCTCTCTACAAACAATTTACCCGGGTAGGGGGACGTATTAGATATTGTACTGATTCTGAATTGCCTCCTGCGATAGATGGGAATCGAACCCAGATCAACTGCTTGGGAAGTAGCTATGCTCACCACTATACCACCAGCAGGCACAGCAACTGATAAGAACAGATACTAAACTTGATTTCAGCTGCAGTGCCAGCATGAGCAGTGGTGTCACCTGCAGGCGGTGATGGACCTTCGTTGCACCTAGTTGGGTGCTTCCCTAACATGTGATGGGTATTTGCCTCGCCTTTCTTGGTCTGGGTGAGCACAATTGCCATGAGGGTAACCACCAGGCTGTTGCCTGAGAATTTGGGGTAATGGTGGGATTAGGCAGCCTCAGAGGCATCCATGCATGCTGCCCCTGCTGTTTCCTGTCCATTTCTGTGGTGTTTCCATCATTTTCTGAGGTTTCCAGGTTTTCACCCAGCCTTCCCTAGGCAGAGCCTTGGTCCCCCGCAAAAATGCTCGAGTCTCCCATTGACTTCAATGGGGTTCGTTATTCGAAACGAGCACCCGAGCATCGGGAAAAGTTCGACTCGAATAACGAGCACCCGAGCATTTTAGTGCTCGCTCATCTCTAATCATAAGGCATGAAAGTAGTGATATTCAGAAATAATATGTGTTAGCACTAGTAGCAAGAGGTCAAAGCCGTGACAGTCCAATAATTTCACAGATAGAAGTTGAAACGCTGTATTGGCACAAGGTAC
The DNA here is from genome assembly GCA_900303285.1 of Rhinella marina. Lineage (NCBI taxonomy): Eukaryota > Metazoa > Chordata > Amphibia > Anura > Bufonidae > Rhinella > Rhinella marina. The sequence goes on along the minus strand of ONZH01000586.1, from coordinate 42,130 downwards.
TTAAAGGGGTATTCTGTTAAAGTAACTTAATTTTTGATAAACTGCATTAAGGCTGCAAGCTATGCCCCAACCAGAACCCATAACTATACATATAACCAGAGCTCCAATTTACCTCCATTTGTCTAGCTCCTGTGTGAGCCTGCAGCACACTGAGAGTATCATGGTGCCTGATCTTCCCTCACAAAACTACAATCCCCACAATCTCTAGCTTTCCTGCTGTGAGTTTCTGCTTGCTTATGAGTGTGGATGTTTGATTGGCTGCCTGATATACAGTCCGGTCACGCCCCCTCTTCTCAGTAATCAGCAGCACACTAACATTTAGCTAGAGAACGGATAGCAACACACTGAGCATGCTCGACCTGACAAAGGCTCAGAACTATAGGTCGATGCCATGGTAACTTTTGAGGAAACACAGGAGGTAGCAGAAGAAGAAAGCTACTTTTATTACTACTGAACGGTAAATATGTGAAATTGACATTATATTAGGTAATTATTGATGATGAATTAGTCTAAAACATAAGCTATATTTATGGTAACCGGAATACCCCTTTAAGAGATGTATAATTGACATCCAGTACCTTTCTGAAAGAGGCCTTCCACTGAGAGGCAAAGATGAAATTATTGGCTCCCCCCATAACAGAAATTATTTAGGAATCTTAGAAGTTATGGCATATGTTGATGCATTTCTTGATGAGTACATCAAGCATTATGCTAACAAAAAAGGTCATACATTTTATCTTTCCTCCACTGTCTGTGAAGAACTTAAAGGGGTTGTCCGGGTTCAGAGAAGAACCCGGACATACCTGCAATTTCACCCAGGCAGCCCGCCTGAAGATGGCATCGGAGCATCCTATGCCCTCCTTTGCCCTGCGCTAATTAGCGCAGGGCAAAGGAATTTAGCCAGGTTCCGGTGACGTACCGGTCCCTGCCAGGCAGAGGCTTCCGCCCGGCAGTGAGCCGGTGACGTCATCGGCGCTGATGGACGGGCTTTAGCGCTGCCCTAGCCAGTAAAACGGCTAGGGCAGCGCTAAAGCCGGCCCATTAAGGCCGGTGACGTCACCGAACTCGCTGCCGGGCGGAAGTACCCGCCTGGCAGCGAGTATTTATAAACAAAAGAGACCTTGCCCTGCGCGATCTAGCGCAGGGCAAGGGGGGGCATCGGAGCATGAGATGCTCCGATGTCCTCTTCAGGCAGGCTGCCTGGGTGAAATTGCAGGTATGTCCGGGTTCTTCTCTGAACCCGGACAACCCCTTTAAACTAATTTTGGTGTTGAATAAAGCTAAGTTTTATTCCATATCTGTAGATTCTACACCTGATATCACACACTCTGACCAGTTAACCTTCATTGTATGATATGTGTTACCAACAGGCCCTGTTGAAAGGTTTTTAACATTTTTACCAGTATTTGGTCACTCTGGTAAAAAAAAAAAAAAGCTCAGCTAATTTTGGATTTCCTACATAAGCATAGAATTGATATCAATGATTGTCAGGGTCAATCTTAGGATAATGCTGCTGTAACAGGGAGCCAGCGGCGCGCTCCCTCCTTGCAGCACTGCCTGCATCCCGCTCGTAATGAGGGAGGAGGAGCCGGCGTCCTCATCTCCTTGACAACCAGGGGGCGGGGAGGACCCTGTGGCGCATGCTTCCCCAGCGCAGCCGGCGTCCTCTGTCACAGTGGACTATGTCATTTTCCTACGATTTTGCCTATGGACAGTATCCTTGGGCAGCCTTGCCTGCCACTGGCCACATGGCAACACCACAAGGGCCTTTCACAGCAATGCAGATGGACCATAACATCAAGCTACCACGGACTAATGGTTGTAGGGGCCTCCAGCCTCCCTCTATTTAGGGGTCGTCCAGAGGTCCGCTATCTGGGGGGAAGGGGTGTCACAGGGGACTATGTCATTTTTCTATGATTTTGTATGTATCTCGTCAATGTGTTTCTTCTATTAGTCAGTGTGTGTTGTGCTACATAGTGGGGGTTGTAGTGATGGTCTTCACATCTCTCTGTTACCAGAGATAAGGTATGCTGATGACCTCTGTGATCATCAGGAAGTGTTAGGTTTGGGAACTCTACACTTCTACGGGGGCCTAGCCATGCTTCAAAGCATTCATCTCTGAGGGGGTAGTGAAACCCGGCCCCTTCTAGTGATAGTACAAAGAGGGGAGGAGGATGTGTTTCTGGATGTCTCTGAGACTAGGGGTAGTAGTAAGTTGTTGGGAGATGTGAGAACAAGCTGAGTTGTTCTCTCCTCCTGCATTTGCTTAATATGGGACCTTGGAATATCTGTAACTTCACCTAAGACTTCATGTGTGTTCTCCAATAAACTGCTCACGGATGACAACTCCTATTGCTCAGTGCCTATCTTCGTCTGGTGGCAGCAGTGGGATCGAGGCACTGAGCAGGATGAGGAGAGAAGAACAAGATTCAGACCTTGTGGAGGAATTGTTTAACCAAAGGATGAAAATGCTTGGTGGAGAACTAAGCACGAGCCAGAGGATGGAGCTGAGGAAACTTGTCTATGAGGAGGTGGCATTGAGGAACAAAGCTGACAAAGCCCAGCACAAGGGGATTAATGGAGATCTTGGTCCTCGGGACATTCTCAAGCTGTCTGCTGCATTCCCCACCTTTCAGGATGGCAAGGAGGACATTGATGCATACCTGGAAACCTTTGAGATTATGTGTAAGTCTCACTGTATTGCAGAAGAGAACTGGACATGTCTATTGGCTGGGAAACTTACAGGTAGGGCGAATTTCACCTTTCGTGCCCTTTCAGAGGAACAGCAGTTGGACTATGCTGGGGTTAAGGGGGCCTTGTTAGCACATTAAGCCATCACCCCCGAATATTATAGACAGAGTTTTTGTAATCTACTAAAAGGGACTCATGACACCTATTTGAAGTTTAGCAATAAGCTGGCATATGCCCTGGACCAGTGGACCCGTGGCTGTGGGGCAGAGACTTTTGAGGACCTTCCCCAGCTATTTCTAAGGGAACAGTTCTTGGAAAGGTGTCCAGTAGAAAACTAGAGAGTGAGTGATGGATCAGGAACCCCAAACATTGGAGGAGGCAGCCTACCTTGCAGATAGGTATGTGGAAAGTCGGTCCACAGCTCAGAAAAGCTCAGTGCCAACTACCATAACACCAGTCAAGTCAACTGGCTATACCACCTCGGGGGCCTCCTCTCAACTTCTACAGGCTTCCCATAAACTATCTGCAATGGCTTCTGCTGGTTCAAGGTACTGTTATAAATGTGGCTCCCTAGGGTATCTGCAAGCAGCTTGCCCAGAGGCCAGGAGACCACCTCTGGTTCCTCCTATCACAAGATCTCCAGTGGCACACCCAATTGCTTCAGTCAGTCAGGAAGGGATGGGCAGCTGGACATCTAATGGACTACAGAACATGAGAGACTCTGAGTATGTGGTGATGCAAATCCACTGGACTGACGCTGAAAACAGGAGAAATCACATTGTTCCGGTACAGGTGAATGAACGACCAGCTGGAGGCTTCATGGACTCTGGAGCCTTCATTACTCTGGTAAAACCCCATGTGGTCACCTTGGACAAAATAATCCCAGGACAGAAGGCAAGGATTGTCTTGGCTGGAGGAGAGAGACGTGAAGTGCCAGTTGCCCAGGTGACTATGGATTGGGGGGAAGGACCCATTAACCACATGGTAGATGTAATGGTCAATCTACCTGTGGACATACTGCTGGGAATTAATGTTGGGAACATCTACTGCAGCATTACCAGGAGACAAGCAGCAGGGGGGCATGGCCCACAGGAGGGCATCCATCAGGTCACAATGGCATCCAGAGATGCTGCTGAACAGGTCTGCAAAGATCCCAATCCCATTCTAGATGGCCACAGAGAAGATGTGAACCTTGCTTATGTTGGAACTCAGCCCAGAACCCTCCAAGATGGTTCATCCATCAGGGATCAGCAGCTACACCCAGCCTTCATCCAGAGACCTATTGGGCTGACACCACCATATATCTCTCCATCCATCCTCATTCAGCCAAGTGTGGTCATTCCAACCCGACTACCTCTGTATATTGACTATAATGCTGCTCCACGAGTCTACGCCCATCACACTGCAGCTGCCTATGGACAGTATCCTTGGGCAGCCTTGCCTGCCACCGGCCACATGGCAACACCACAAGGGCCTTTCACAGCAATGCAGATGGACCATAACATCAAGCTACCACGGACTAATGGTTGTAGGGGCCTCCAGCCTCCCCCTGTTTAGGGGTCGTCCAGAGGTCCGCTATCTGGAGGAAAGGGGTGTCACAGTGGACTATGTCATTTTTCTATGATTTTGTATGTGTCTGGTCAATGTGTTTCTTCTATTAGTGAGTGTGTGTTGTGTTACATAGTGGGGGTTGTAGTGATGGTATTTTCAGTGTTACTGCATTGCGATCTCTGTGTATTTGACCTCGGCTAGAATTTGACTTCGTCCTTGTGATATCCCTTGCACTGATTTGATCTCTTGGCTCCTGACCTCGGCTTCTATTTGACTTCGTCCTTGTGTTATCCCTTTGTTCTGACATGACCTCCTGGCTCTTGACTTCGATTTGGTAATATTTACATATCTGTGTATTCTGTCTTAGTCTGTTGTTTTCTCCTGTTGTTTTCCCTCCCTGTAAGGCACTGCACGTACATAAGCTAGGGACCGCGGTCCAGTTGCGCCCCTTCGGTTAGGACGGACCGTGCAAATAGGTAGGGAAAGTGGTGTGGGTGGAGCTCAGGGCTGCACTATTCCCTACCTGCTATGTTACAGCTGCCAACATGAGTGGCAAGTACAATGGTGTCCAAACTATCATGAGAGAGAGATGCTGTTATGCATCATTCATTCCATGTGCTGCACACTCTTTTAATATAGTGGGTAAAAACAGTGCAGAATGCAACCAAGTTGTCTACACATTTTTTAACAATCTTGAACAACTTTATGTTTTTTTTTTCTTCATCATATCTAAGATGGAGACAGCTTGTGGAAAAATAGAAAGCTTTAGGTCTAACCAGTTGTTAAGCATCTTTCTAGTACTAGATGGTCTGCAAGATATGATGCTGTATCAGCACTTTACAAGGGTTATGGTCTGTTAGAGTGCATGTCCTCTGACACTGACTATTGTTCATGTAAAAATGAAGCCTGCTCTTTGCTGGACAAGTTTTCTGAACTTGGTTCCATTATCCTTTTAGTTTTTGGAACACCATTTTAGAAAGGGTTCACACTACAAACCTGTCACTGCAAGAAGCTGGCTTGAATTTAAACACTGTAGTTGCTTTCTCTCTTTCAAGTTTTGTACAGCTCGAAAGAGAACATTTTGACCACTATGAACAGAAAGCAATCACGTTATGTGGCCATAGCAATTATAATGCCGCTCTAAAGTGTTTTTGGCCACGTAATCCACGCTATGATGAAGGGCAAGGAGAAAGCACTGTACTGACACCCAGGGAGAAATTCAAATTTGATGTTTTTACCATTGTCATTGGTCACATAGTGGTTTACAGCACAGACGTGAGGCTTATAATGATCTCTGCTCCAAGTTTGGATTTTTATCCAACCTATCTACACTTGCCACTTCTAAAATTCAGGAAGCTGCTGCAAACCTGGTTCAGTCATATCCAGATGACCTAATGCCAGATGTGGCTGAAATGGATTTGATTTAGTTTTCAAGTGTTCTCTCTACTTCAAAGTCACAAACAATGACATTCTGTGATGAGAAAATACCAGAACTTTATATGTTCTTATTTCTTCATCAAAATGGCCTCGCACAAACCTTTTTCAACACTGAGATAATTCTGAGAATATATTTATGTATGATGGTTTCAAACTGCACAGGTGAGAAATCCTTCTCAAAATTAAAACGGATTAAAAATGAGCTAAGGAGTCAAATGGGACAAGAAAGACTCAATAATCTCTCTTTAATGAGCATTCAACATGAGCTATTAAGAAGTTTGGACCAATGATCAATGATTTCAGCTACAGAAAGTCTCGAAGGAAAGTTCTTTAAGAAGTTTAAGATCTTAACTTCCTTTTACACAGACCAATGATTAGGCCTAGTTCACATTTCAGTATTTTAATCTGTGATTTCCATTGGTAACTATGAGCCAAAACCAGGTTTGAGTCACAAACACAAAATAGGTACAAATATTTAAATTGTATCTTATCTTTGTGTAGGCCTAACTTATGGTTTTGGCTCACATTCACTGATGGAAATCAATAACCAAATCACAGAAGTATGAACTAGGCCTGTTAGAGGACCTTTCACCTCTCCTGACAAGCCTGTTTTAATAGCCTCATGCATTCCCCCTGTAATAACAATTCTGGAGCATCTATTCTTATGTCTCTATGCTGTGCCGTTCATTTATTATTTCTACTAGAAGTTATTAATTAATTGCCAACAGTCTGCAGTAAGGGTACAGAGGGGTGTTACCAGTTGAGGGTGTATACCTGCACACTATTGTCACGAACGTTCCTGCATCAGGTTGCAGGCGTTCGGCTAGGCTTTCAAAAGTGACATAATTTGACATGTTTTCCTCTTGGTTTGGTTGCTGTTTACCACACCCCTTCCCCTCAGCTGTTGTGGGTGTGGTGATTATCTTTCCCCTATTTATCCCTTCCTCTCCCAGTATTCCTTGCGGTTTATACTTTCTGCTTACTTTGTTGTGTGTGTTGTTGTTCTCGGCTGAGATCCGGTTGCTGCAATATCTGCATTAAGTGATGTGAAGAAAAGTGTCATTTTCCCTATTGTGTTTATCCTACTTTTCCCTGTTGTGGTTTTGTCTTCTGGAGTCTCCTGTTCGTCCATCCTCTTGGAGGAATGGGTTGACTCTTTCCTCTGTCACTAGCAGCAGGGTTTTATAGGGTGAGTTTGTTATTAGGTTCCTGTGTATGAACTCTCCTACCACTAAGGCCTGTTCATACTGGTAGTCAGTCAGGGCCTAGTTTCAGGGTTCCCTGCAGGAGGTGACGGTTTCCCTTGTTTGGTCTTTTCCCTCCCCTCTTACGCCTGGTGTGGCTATTCCCTCCACACCAGAGCGTGACAACTATCCAATCAGTGCTGCCATTTTCAGATTGTGTATATAAGTGCATTTTAAGTATTAACTTTCTCTATATGATAAATGTCATTTGCTGAAGTAAGACAAAGCCTTATACTGGGGTAGACTGAAAGGCAATCAGTGACTGGTAGTATCGGCTCTCTCATTATACACACGGCACATATACTTGCGCCAACCTTGCAGGCAGTTATTGGGTAGAGAGTGCACTTATCATTTTGTAATATTATTTTCAGATTCTAGATTGTTCATTTCCTGAACATGATTATGGTGGCTGTTATAAATGTATATGTGGTCTGTTAGTGTGTATGTCCTCTGACACTTATTATTGTATACAGTGCAGCACTTTTGTACATTTTCCAAACTGGTTCTTCGGAAAATTGACTTTTGTCCCTAGCAACCATTCAGATTCCAACCCTTAATTTTTCAGATCTTCTTTGGAAAATGAAAGGTGGAATCCGATTGTTTGCTATAAGTAACCAAGTCACTTTTCCTTTACACCAGTTTTGATAAATCTTCCCCTCTAATAAAAAAAAACAATTTAATATATTGTTATTTGAATAACCATTTACGATTGTTATAAAAACTTCAATAAAGGGTCAAAGTTTGCAAAGAATTTCATGTTGTATAGTTATCTTTAAATATTTACTATAAATAGAAATAACTATGGGGCAGAACACAGAATGAGGGAGGGGAGGTCATTGATAAATAGAGGAAAGGGGCCCAAGTTCAGGAAACAGCCCTGGGCCTATGATCCATTTAATCCACTCCTGGTCATGCACAATTTTTTAGACCTGGTGTGAGTGGGTAAAAGTCTCAAATTGCGCCGCAAAAGACCTTTGCGGCGCAATCTGTGCCAGAAATACGCTGAATTTAGTTTAATAAATGCCCTCCATAGAGTAATAAATAATTATTATCAAGGCGATGGCTGATGGCTACAGTATAATTCACCATTGTAAAAAAAAAAGTCCTAACGTACTATGGATTCTGGTTTGAGAAAGACTCGTGTTAGAGCTGAAAGGCGTCACAGCTTTGACGTGTACAATAAGATTATAAAATACAGCAAGTGAAGTGAGTACCGGTATTCCTTCTCTACCTGAGTATGGGACGCCTTCCCTAGATGCGAGCACCACGTGGAGAACCAGAGTGCCCCCTTAGTATCCATAGAACGTGTTTGGGCCTTCTAAGTATGTGTACGTGGATTACGACCCTTTTCTTCAATTACTACCGTCGCCTACAGTGATGATCAGGAACAGAAGATTGTGTCAGGAATCACTGCTTCTACTGACTTCCACCGAATGAGTTTCAGAGCTAAGATTAGATTATAACCTGGGTATCTCCTGTATATAATCATATATGTACAGCTGGTATAAGTTATACATCTTCCTGTATATAGTGATATGTACCATGCTGGTATAACCTGGGTATCTCCTGTATATAATTATATATGTACAGCTGGTATAAGTTATACATCTTTTTTGTATACAGTGATATGGACCATGCCGGTATAACCTGGGCATGTAGTATGTAATACTATTGTGCACTACAGTCCCCGGTATGATGTCCTCCTTTTTGGGGCTCCGCTAGTGGCCACCCTACTCGTGCTGCTGTCGTAGGGTGATGGGAAAAATGTCACTGTGTCCTATGCCGTGAATACTAACGAGCGCTTCCTCATTAGTACTGGAGGACTGTACTAAGGACTGTACTCATTAGTACTGGAGGACTGGGAAGCAGTCAAGGCTCTGTATTCACCGCTTCCTCGTCCTCGGATGTCCTCTAGTTGCGCACAGCATGAGTCCGCTCTGTGACCTCACACTGTGTGCGTCAGATCGCAGCACAGCTGCAGCAGGAAGAAGAGAGAGCGTGCTGGCAGTGAGGAGCGGAGGCATCCAGAGCAGGAGAGAGAAGTTGTTTTTTTTTTTTTATGTGATCTGAGGCAGGGAGCTGAATAAAAGTGGCTGAGCCGTGAATAAGAGGCTGTGGGGTTGAATAAAAGAGGCTGGGGGCTGATCGCAGGTCTTAAGGAGGGGTCTTATTTATATTGGGGCCCCTGTCTGAGGTCTGATTGGGGGTCATTCTCATTGGGGTCTGAGTTGAGGTCTTATTAACATTGGGGGTCTTTTTACTGGTCTGATCTGAGGTCTAAAAAAAATAATATATTTTTTGTATACTTCCACAGCAAAAAAAAAAAAAAATATATATATATATATATATATATATATATATATAACATACACCGTAATTTATATACTCTAGAACGCAAAAAATAATATTTCTCCTGCATGAAACAAGACCTCAGACAGCCATGCCAGTGAAAAAATATGAATCCTGAAATGCTGAGAGGCAAAAAAAAAAAAAAAAAATCTGCTGGTCATTAATTACCCCCTTCCCCCACAATGCCCAGGCCCCTCCCATAGATGATACTTACTTGGTCTCCGGTCCCCGAGTCCCTCCGGATCCCTGCACGGTCTCCGTTGATTAGTGGGCAGGGGCGTAGCTATAGGGGAAGCAGGGGAAGTGACTGCTTTGGGGCCCAGACCCACAAGGGGCCCCCCCTAAGGAGGAAGACTAAAAGATGTTATTGTCAGGGGCCCCTCAACAGTATTACACAATGACATTATATACAGGGACACTGTAGGAAACAGGCGGAGCGGCTTGTTTTTGAGTTCAGTCTTGATTAGCCACAGGAATGGGGGTTCCACGTGAGTTGGGGGTTGCAAAGAAGTTGCTGGGGGTGGGGGCCCGTTCTAAAATTTGCTGTGGGGCCCAGTCAGTTGCAGTTACGCCACTGATAGTGGGTGATGCTAGGGAGGCTGGTCACCACCACAGCCTGCTATTGGTTGTTCCCCGTCTGTCGCCGGATGTTTTGATCCATGCGACGGGGAGATGAAATGGTGGAGGTGCGGAGAATGACGCGGGTGCTGGGCACCAGGTATGTATCATCTATAGGAGGGGCCCAGGCCTTGTAGGGGTTATTTGTACTATTGGATAACCCCTTTAAGGCCATTTCAAGCCTGGTCATTAGGGAGTTAAAGCTGTGTATGTGTATAATGTGTGTACTGAACTACTGTATGTGTATAATGTGTGTACTGCAGAGTTGTATGTGTGCAGCTCCATTGCTATTGTTACTAAGGGGCTCAAATGCATTTCTGTCCTGGGTTGTGCACCAACAATATTTAGGGCGAGTTCACATCAAGTTTTTCCTCTCCGTTTAACGTATACAAAAAATGTATACGTTAAACAGATGCCGCAGACTGATACCATACATATGAAACATTGAACAGCTGTACATGTGCATTCAAAAATTTAGAGGTGGTCACACATTAAAGGGAACCTGTCACCATGAAAATGCAATGTACGCTGCAGGCAGCATGTTATAGAGCAGAAGGAGCTAAGCAGATGTATAGTTTTATAGGACACCATTCAGTAAAACATGTATTTAATTTCTTTAAATTCCTGCTCATTCTGGTCTTTGAAGTGAAAGAGGCGGGTCTATCAGTGATTGACAGCCTTCCCTCTATGACTGTCTATACAGAGATAGCTGTCAATCACTGATAGGACCGCCTCCCTGACTTCAAAGCCCAGAAAAAGCAGGAATTTAAAGAAATGAAATACATGTTTTACTGAATGTTGTCCTATGAAACTATATATCAGTCTGCTCAGCATCTCGTTTTATAACATGCTTCCTTCAGCTCACTCACTCTATTCAATGTGACAGGTTCCCTTTAAGTTCACCTGTAAAGATTAGAGTGCATTTTAGATTCATTCTGAAATTTCACCCTCAAGCCGAATATCCCTCATTTTTTGTGAGTTGCGCATGTTTGACCAAATATAGCAGTCTAAATTCAGTCTAAAGTTGAGAATTTTGTATGGTCCGCGAACAATGTTACAAATATCCAAATGGCCCTCAGCAGCAAAAAGGTTCCCCACTCCTGTTCTACTGCCATGGTGCCTATACTTTCCAAGCGTGTAAGCCATATAGCTTCACGCAAAGGTACTGGTGTTACTGTGTCAGGGACACTAAGGGACCATTCAGACAGCTGTAGTGCTTTGTGGATTCGCAAAACATGGATACTGGCCGTGTGAGTTCCACAATTTGTGGACTACACATGGCCGCAATCATAATAGAAAATGCCTATTCTTGTCTGCGGACAAGAATAGGACAAGCGCTATCTTTTCTGGTGCGCTGTCCGCATCTTTTGTGGCCCCACTGAAATGAATAGGTAAGCACCCGTTCCGCAAAATTGCGGAATAGATGTGGACTCATACGGCCGTCTGAATACGCCCTAACTCTATTGGTTGTTTGCATTCTCACATTTTTCTCTCCTCATACTTAAATGTCCATGGTTGTCCATTGATGATCTATCCTCGGGATAGGTCATCAATATCAGATTGGCGGGGATGCTGGGTGTCAGACCCCCACCAATCAGATGTTCACCGCTGCTGTCTATGGCAAAGAGAACCTGTAACCTCTCTTGACATTCCTATTTTAATAGCTTTATGCTTCCCCCATGTAATAACAATTCTGCAGCATCTATTCCTATAACTATGTTGTGGCCTTCCTTTATTATTTCTACAAGAAGTTATGTATGAATTCATAGCAGTTTGCACTAAATGTCAAATCAGGGCTGTCAGTGTCAGACTTCATAAGACAACCCAACTCCCCCCCCCCCCCATTTTTTCCCCCCAGTAACACCCATCTGGACCTTCACTGCAAACTGCTGGTAAGCATTCATAACCTCCAGAATTGATAATATATGGGGAATGCAAGTAGTTACTAAAACAGACATGTCATGAGAAAGGACAGGTACTCTGTAAAGAGTTTCCGATATCTAGATATTAATGGCTGTTTTGGTCAGCTACAGGCACCAGAAACTGTATAGTGGACATGGCCAGAAGCACAAGGTTCTGGCCACTGTGTAGCTGCTATGTCGGGATACTGCAGCTCAGCTCCCGTTCTAGTGAAAAGGAGCTGAGCCACAATACCCTGGTTCCTTTCATCCATTGCACAATCTCTGGCACCAGCAGCTGCCTAAAACAGCTGATCTGTAAGACTGACGGATATTGGACCCCCACCAATCTTATACTGACGACGTACCCTGAGGATAGGCCATCAATATGTAAGTACTGGAAAACCCCTTGTAAATTGATACTGGCTATAGACCCCCTATAAAGAGCACATGTGCCATAATGGAGGATTCTGGCACAGCCTACTGGCCACTCATGGTGGTAACTCTCTGGAGCCGAAGACAGATGAGAAAAAGATGCGACTTCTGTGGACACTATTGTATAGGACAGGGTCATGTGATCAATGTTCAAATCTTGATACATAGGCCATGTAGGCATATAAAGTCTACTTCGAACTAACATTTCTAAACATAATAAAATTAACGACTTACACTTCGTTTAAAAGGTCAGGAAAACCTTCAGAGACAATTTTTTTAATTATTCATTTACATGTTTTGGGAGTAGTATTAGGTTTTTATTAAAAAAATGTTCTCCATTCTACAGTTCCTATATTTCACACTATATAGCAGCTGCTGGATGCTGTGCTGTGATAAATCCGTCATGTTAGCTGTCTGATGGCTCGTTCTGCAGAACCCCTCCTAAGCTCTGCTAAACTTTCTTCTAGGCTGATTTATGCCCAAATCAAGGCTGAACTTTGATCTGGGTGTAAATCAACTTAGAAGAGAGCTTCGCGTTCAACAACCGTAAGAGGGGTGCCAGAGATCCATCCATCAGATGTATCACAGAACATATATAGTGTCAAATATATAGGCGCTACAGAAGCCAAATTGTACAAAACATGTTAATAAAAATCTATTACAAAAATGTCTACTAGTGCCAAACACGTGAATGACAACGTATTAGTTTATTTTTTAAACAGTTGTTTACAAGTTTATTTAATGACATAGCAAGTTTAAAAAACAAAAAACAAACTATAGATGACAAAAAAAAAAAAAAAAACCTTTCATGAATGTATCATGTCCATGAAGATATAAATAGTATTATTTGGTCCAGCTGACTTTAGGAATGTCATAATGTTCAGTAAGGGTGTCCAAATGTCGATTAAAATCCTGAAACAAAAAAGAGACAAAATATTAACTGTTAATATTAATAGTAGTAATGGTAATAATTATGTCAGAGACTAATAAGAAATGCTCTGTCATATCACTCTCTCCTCGCTGCATGAGATAGGCTCCATAGAAGTCTATGTCACCACATTCAAAGACCCATAACATTTTTATTTTCTTTGCCAATGGAGGGTTTGATTGTTGTTGTTTTTTTTTTTTGTTTTCTTGTTTTTCTACGGGACGAGCTGTAGTCTTTGTAGGTTTTTCCTTTTTGGTAGACAGGATGAATGGAGTTATAAAAAAACAAAACGAAAAAACAATGGCAGGAGGGGACAAGCCTCCCTAGCATCACCCGGGGAGAAATGTTCCTGTATTGTGTAGCTGGCTGTTCTGACTGCATATGGCTTACTAGAAACAAATTGCAGCACCCGATGAGCGGATTTGGTGAGATCTGGACAATTTCCTTGCTCAACTTTTAAGGCCCAGTTCACACATCAGTTATTTGATCAGTTATTTCCATCAGTGAGCTAAAACCATGAGTGGAGGTTACACAGAGATAAAGTATAATGAAAAGATTGGTGCCTGTTCTGTGTTTTTGACTCACAATAACTGATGGAAATAACTGATGTGTGAACAAGGCCTAACATCCAAACTGGGTTTACTTTGCCACGTAATCAGGTCTCCAGGTATCTGGAGCCATGCCGACTGCAATGCACCCCACAGCTGCTAGAGGATATATGCAGGAGAATCCATAGAGCAAACTGGATAATCAAAGTGGCCCCACAGATGAATATTCAGGTTCAGGTCTGGGGAATTAGGGTAATACTTGGAAGTACTGGTTATGCCCTTCCAGTCTCTTCACAGTTTCAGAAACACTTCCACACTTGGCCTGAAAGCCAATAATCATCCCTTTATGCAACACTGAAAAATCGTCCCTTTTAGCCATGATAGCAACAAGGGATATGTGTGCAGACATCCTATCACACACCTCATATACCCACCAAATCAGCTCATGACATGTTACTGCCTTCATGACCTAGACGTAGGAAGTGGTCATAATGAGACTCCACTGTATACATATTCAGTTGTATTAACATATTACTTGCCTCAACTCTCTGTTTATGGGTTTTTGAAGCCTTCTTTAAAATTCTTTCCATTTGCTAAAAGAAAAAAAATATATAAAATAAGCATTATTTTATCACAACGTAAACAAACTGTAATAACAGTATGAATCATATGCTCAGACAAGGGGCGTCAATAGTGAAGGGTCAAAACCAGAATACCAGGGGTGAAAAAATATCTTTATTGTTCTCATTTTCACTTAAGTTAATAAGAACAGTCTGGGGAACGCGACATCTATCAACATCCCACCTCAAAATAGATCAGTGAGCTTTAGGGCTCATTCAGACGACCATATGTTTGTGTCTGCATTAGAGATGAGCGAACGTGCTCGTAACGAGCACTGTACCACTCAGCTCCCCTGCGCTCACATGGGTGCAGGCAGCTGTTTCCGTCCTCCTCACCTGACGGATGCGGCTGCCTGCGCCCATGCGAGCGCAGGGGAGCCGAGCGGTACAGTGCTCGTTACGAGCACGTTCGCTCATCTCTAGTCTGCATCCGTTCTGCAATTTTTAACAGATGCGGACCCATCCATTTCAATGGGGCCGCAAAAGATGCGGAGAGTACACTGTGTACTTCCATTCCGTGGCACCGCAAAAAAGATGGAACATGTCCTATTCTTGTCCACAACTGTGAACCAGAATAGGCACTTCTACCATAGGGCTGGCCATTCCGCAAAATGCAGACCGCAAAACAGATATGTTTGTTAAAATGAGCCCATAATGTGGTATTCTGGTAACAATGTTATCCTCAATATACTGGATATGGAATAACTAACAGATCGGTGGGAGTCTGACTGCTGAATAGCGGTCCTGTGTCCCCGTACTGATGGAGCAGAAGACTAAGTATGCGACCTAACGCTCCATTCGTTCTCTATGGGAGTTCCGTAAATAGCTGAGCATTCTACTGTGATATCTCCAGCAGTCCCACACAGAATGAATGGAATGGCAGGGCGCATGCTCCATCCGTACGGGGGCACAGGACCCTTACCGATCAGTTAGTAACTCCTATCCAATGTATAGAGCAGTGATGGTGAACCTTTTAGAGACCGAGTGCCCAAACTGTAACCCAAAACCTACTTATTTATTGCAAAGTGCCAACTCGTCAATTTAACCGGAATACTACAGTCCAATATACCAATATACTGTAGGAGATCCTCCATGTGCTTTATCATTTATCTATAATAGCCTGCCTACATTCAATGTCTGTGCATTCATCTTGCAATGGCAGGAAAAGTCTAAGGCATATTGGTACACCATAGTCTTTTTCCAGGGTGCAGGTGCCCACAGAGAGGGCTCTGAGTGCCACCTCTGGCACCCGTGCCATAGGTTCGCCACCACTGGTATAGAGTATCACTTTTAGTTAAAGGAATAGCACATTAAGGATACATCCACACAGAACTAAGACACTATGGATATACAGTATATGTGGTAAATCAGAAGCATTTTACAGCAATGTTGATGAGATTTTACGAAATTTTATCCATATGCAGTGGAAAAATAGTCTGTAGCGTGAACTGGCCTGTGGTGCAGATTTTGTATCTACAGCATGTCAGTTTTTATGCAGGATTTCACCTTTTGCAATGCATAGGGTATTACTGCAGATTGTGTTCCTCCTCACACAGTGATAATACAGGGTCTGTCTCTGCTAACCTGCATTAATGTCATGGAAAAAAAAAAAAATACAGCTCTGGGGTCGCTGCATTCACATCTCTGGTGTCCGGCAGCCTTCTGGAGTTCACTGGATCTGATATTGCTGGATTCAACAGATCACCACTGGATCCCTACTGACAATAATGGGATCCGGACACTTTCTGGCAGTTTATGCTGGATCTTCTCTAAAGGAGATGTGAACGCAGAATAGCAATACCAGTTCTGCTTTAGTCACTTTGAACACATTATTACTGGGGATATTCTATATTTATATTATATTATAGATATTACTAGGACCATTGACATGAAAGGTAATCAAGCAACGTGAAAGTTTCTAAACTGTGCATTTAATCAATTCAGGCTCCCATCACCATTATAAGTACAAGTCCAATATCAAAGATGATTGACTCCAGGAACTGAACCGTCACTTTACTTACTCTTTTCTCCTGCATCTTTTCAAAGGCAATCTGTGCTGGCGTTCTTTTATCTAAAGCTGGCCTCTTCTTTTCCTCTTCATTTTTCTTGTTGGTCAAAATCTGTTGCATCATCTTACTTTTATCTTTATCTTTCTTTTTCTTCCTGAAACATAAAATGGTATATTACAAATAATGGCTACAAAGAGTTAAATAAAAAAAAAATCTAAGAACTAAGTACATATTGTATAGGTAGAAAATAGATTAGATGGATAGATTTCAGGGAGTTTTATAACTAATGATCTATCCTCAGGATAGGTCAGCAGTATCTGATCGGTGGGGGTCCTGCACCTGGGTACACCGCCGATCAGCTATTTGAGAAGGCAGCAGCGCTCACAGTAGTAACGTGGCCTTCTGTCAACATTTCCTAGGCCATGTTCATGTGGCCTGGGAGCCGCTCAGTCCCATAGAAGTGAATGTGGCTGAGCGCGATACCAAGCACAGCTGCTGTACAATGTACAACCACATACATATACAATGTACAGCGCTGTGCTTGGTGAGCTGAGAGAAGACGGTGACACTCATAGGACAAAACAGCATGGTTAGCTTTTTGTCTGGTAAAATGTCAAATGGAAACCAGATCCCATTATATTCAATGAGGTCTTTCAAGTAGCCTTCATCTATATCAATTTGGCAGAAACACCGCTACCATTACTTTCACTGTTGCATTCCTGTAATGGAGCAGAACAATGGCAATAAAAACCCTGATGTGAACCAGCTTTACCCCTCTGCTGGGATCATGTAGTTACACAGGGAAAGAAGCAGCTATACAGCCCGATATATAGCCTTTAGGAGCAAGGAGGTATCTCATAACTCCTCCGCCAAATAAGCCCCTAAGTGACCACCCATTAGTCTTTTTACGGCAGCTAAGAAGGGGCCTTAGGCTGGGCCACCACCTTTTCACGGGTCCCCTGTGCACCGGAGAGCAGAGACTCGGCTCTCACATGAGAGCTAGACTCTCTCCAATCTGGGCTGATTGCCACAGACAATGACGCCCACCGCATGTAAGCGGCGAGAGAGGAAGCAGACTCCCTCTGTCTCTCATCGGCTCCCCTCAAATGCTGGGTGCCAATATGTGTAAAGTAGAGATGAGTGAACGTGCTCATAACGAGCACTGTACCGCTCGGCTCCCCTGCGCTCGCATGGGCGCAGGCAGCCGCTTCCGTCGGGTGAGGAGGACGGAAGCGGCTGCCTGTGCCCATGCGAGCGCAGGGGAGCCGAGCGGTACAGTGCTCGTTACGAGCACGTTCGCTCATCTCTAGTGTAAAGGCTGGCTGGGGTCAAGTATAGGCCTCAAGCCAGCCTTGAGTGTTTTCCAGCAGGCTGTGCTGGTCAATGTCAGTATAGCACTGACATTAAAATGCAATACTTTATAGAAACAGTGCATTGTATTTTAAAAGCAATCAACAGATTGCCTGTTAAAGTCCCCTTGTGGGACTAGTAAGTGGTAAAAAAAAAAATAAATAAAGTTCCAATAAAAAAGTTTTTTTTTTCCCATTGAAAATACGCTTTTCAATGAAAATAAAAAAAATTGAAAAATAAAATCTCCCCCACATGTCTGGTATCACTGCGTCAGTAATGACCCACACGTGAACACCATAAAAAAAAAAAAAAAAAAAAAAAATGGTATAATTGATCATTTATTCTTAGTTGCCACAGAAAAAAACTTAATAACAAATGATAAAGTGGAATTTACCCCAGAATGATACCAATAAAAACTACAAGTCATCCTGCAAAAATCAAGCCTTCACACAACTCCATAGAAAACTAAAAAGGTTATGGGTCTTGGAAAGCAGTGATAAAAAAAAAAAAAAAAAAAAAAAAAAAAGTTTTTCTAAGGAAGAAGGGGGTTATTGCACAAAAGTAGTAAAACAATAAATAAATGTACTAGGCATCGCTGTAATCGTACTGACCTAAAGAATAAAGATATCACATTATTTACACCGAAAAGTGAACACCACAAAATTTATAACATAAAAACTCAGTGGCAATATTGCTGTTTTTCCCCCCCATCTCCCTCCCGCTGATGGGCGGGCTTTAGCGGCTGGGACATTGCAGCTGGTGACGTGTTATCGTAAACAGAAAAGCCGATTCAGCGCATGGCAAGGGAGGGCATCGGAGCATGAGATACTCCAATGCTAACATCAGGCAGGCTGCCTGGGTGAATTTAAGGGTATGTCCGGGTTCAGCTCTGAACCCGAACAACCCCTTTAATAAAAGTTAATTTGTAAGTTATGTGTACCCTAAAATGGCACCATTAAAAACTAGAACTTGACCTGTAAAAAACAAGTCCTCATACGGCTACGTAGACATAAAAATAAAATAGGTTATAGCTCTTGAAGATGATGATGAAAAAAGGAACAATACCGTTTGGTCAATAAGTTAAATGGCAGCACCAGCCTCCTACTGGTAATACTGGTAAGGCTGGGGGTCAGCCTAGCGATACCTCATATATAAGACCACTTACACATGAATTACCAGTGAAACTTGTCGGGAACCTGCAGCCTGTGAACAATGACCTAATACTTGGTCTTGGTTATCACACACAACATGGTGATGGCAGCTCCTTCTAAGTAGGCACACCTCACTGTTTGTCTACAAGCCAGCATTTTCCAGCCCCCCTATACATATTGTGATGACCTCTTCTGGTTTTCTAGGGATTGTATCAGGCTCCTCCACATAGATGGCTGTCAGAAGATGTAACCCTCTATGACTGGAGGCAGTTTTCTTCCCTTACTTTTTTCCCGCACCGATATCCCCGATGCCTTTGAGTCGCAGGGCCCCCTTTTGGGTACTCTCATATTCCGACATCTCGCTGGAATAATTTCAGCCTCCTAGGCCTCGGCTTCTCCTAGTCTAGTCACTTTGCAACGCATCAACAACAGCTGGTTTCCCCTCTCCGGAAGAGCCGCCAGACGTCAGAGTCACGTGATTTACAAAGTCACGTGTTACAAGCCGTCTGTGACGTAACGAGGGATAGTTTCAGTGATAATTTCACAAAATGGAGCCTTTAGAAAACCGGAAGTAATTGTAAAAAAAAAAAACAAAACAAAACTCCACGCACGGAAACGTGGCGAGGACGTACTGTGTGCATATGACCTGCGCGTGCTATATGACCCCCGCAATGGCTGGAAATAATAACAGCGAGGGCCATCTTGTGGCGGAGGCTTGAGCAGCAGTTCTTGGCCCGTCCTTTATTTATTATTATATAGGCTATCTAGGTAGACGTCTTTTCAGTCATCTATTCGGAAGTATGCAACTGGAATAAATTCTTTGTATATGGCAGGCGTTTTAACCCTATAGGCATCTTTTACACGAGTTCTGGAATGTATTGGATAACACTGACATAGTGCTGTCACTGTTATCCAATACATGCCAGAACTGTAAGGGTTACATAACATCATAATGCTATGCAAACCCCCCCCCCTTTAGGGTGGGTGCTCTCCCTGACAGACACTACGAGTCCGCTGCGTGGTACTCGCTGTGTGAAAGGGGCCTTAATGACTGGAATAGGTAATCAATATCAGATCAGCGGGGCCCGACTTCCAGCACACCTGCCGATCTGCTGTTTGAAGAGAACGCAGCAATACTTACTAACGTTTAGGTTGGTGAAATCAGGGCACCTGAAACTCAGACCATAGGAACGCCCTGAGTCTGCCCAGAAATGCCCTTTGATAACCAGTCTGAATTTGCTGGGACTCTGAAAGTCAGGGACAGCCCCGGCAAATTCAGGACAGTTGGCAACTATGCGAGCCCTGCATTCTCTTCAAAGAGCTGATTGGGTGTGGAGTCGGACCCCTGCCAATCTGATATCGATGACCTATCCTGAGAACAGGTCATCAATATAAAAAAGTGGACAGCCCCTTTAAAGATATTGCACTTTTAACCAAATTGTTTACAATTTTCAAATACAGTGGAGTACATTTATCAAAACTGGTGTAAAGGAAAGTTAGCTTAGTTGCCCATAGCAACCAATTAGGCCAAGTACTGCCCTCCATGGCCGCCTCCTGCTTCATTACAGGGCAGGTAGCAGCGGTGATCTGCTTGCGTTGTCTCTCCATGCACTGCTCCAGTCATGAACTCTGTGTCTGCAGATTGTATACCTTCTAGAATCTGCTACACAGTTTGCTTTCTGCCCTGAACACAGCATGCCTTCTAGCCTGTTTCCTGTAGCACCTCAGTAAGGGCCAGCACGCATCACTTCCTGTGATGTAAGGGTTTTGCAGATATGACCTGTGCGACCAATCCCAGCCATCCTCCACCTATTTTAGAGGTCCAGCTCCTTTCCCATATGCCTGATTGTCAAAAGTACTTGAGTCCTGCTAAGGTGGCTGGTGTTTCTGCTTTGCCTTGATTCTCCTGGTGCTGACCTGTGCGACCTGCCCTGACTTGTTGCTTATTTAAATTCACCTCTGCCTCATGATTTGGTGCTGCACTGTCGCTCCTCAGTCTGCTGATTATGACTGTACCTCCGGTACCTCAAACTGATACCCCCTGGACCAGCTGCCTCATGTGCAGTCCTTCTCAAGAGGTAGTGACTTGGTGTTCCTTTCTGGAAAGTCTATCCCCACCATCAGGGATACTGTGAAGAATGAGGGGTTCACTTCGACAACGCTCTTTGCAGAGGTTTTTCATGTGGCATAATGGGTTCACTCCTGCTGGTTTGTAACATTGCTGTGGTCAACCAAGCCCGTTTTTCTGCACTGAAATAAGGGGGAGATCTATCAAGCTGGTTTAAAAAAGAACTAGCTTGGTTGCCCCTAGCAACCAATCTGATTCCAGCTTTAATTTTCCAAAGAAGCTGTGAAAAATGAAAGGTGGAATCTGGTTGGTTGCTATGATCAACTAAGAGAGTTCTACTTTACAACGGTTTGATAAGTCTCCCCCTAAATTTGGGGAAGGGGGCTCACAGCTGTCTGAATGCTTAAAAACCCCCAAAGTTACCATATATTAGACCCCTTCCAGCACCCAGCCTGCCCTTCCAGCACACAGTATTGAATAACACTGACATAATGCCCAGCAGTGCTCCAGAGTTCAGAATGGGTGCTCTTCCTGACACACGCAAGTTCAATGCGTGGGACTCGCTTGTGTGAAAGGGGTTTTACGGGTTCAGCGCTGAACCCAGACATATCTCCATTTTCACCCAGGCAGCCCCCCTAATATGAGCTGACTCATGCAGGGCGAATGCATTTTTTCGGAGATCCAGTGACGTACCGGGCCCTCCATGGGTAAAGCTAGACGGAGGCTTCCGTCTAGCAGTGTGCCTGGTGGTGTCACCGGCACTAATGGGCGGGCTTTAGCAGTGCCCTAGCCTGTAAAACAGCTAGGGCAGCACTAAATCCTGCCCATCGGAGCCGGTGACATCACCGGGAACAATGCTGGTGAAAGCCTCCGTCTAGGAGTGTAATAATATAAACAAAAAAGCCCTTGCCCTGCGCGATCCAGCACAGGGTAAGGGCTCGTTCACACGGCCGTGGTTTGGTTCCGCATCCAAGCCGCATATTTTGCGGCTCGGGTGCGGACCCATTCACTTCAATGGGGCCGCAAAAGATGCAGACAGCACTCTGCGTGCTGTCCACATCCGTTGCTCCGTTCCGTGACCCCGCAAAAATTTTGAGTCATGTCCTATTCTTGTCTGTTTTGCGGACAAGAATAGGCATTTCTATAATGGGCCGCCCGTTCCGCAAATTGCGGAAGGCACACGGGCGGCATCCGTATTTTGCGGATCTACAATTTGCAGACCGCAAAATACGGCATGATCGTGTGAACGAGCCCTAAGGGAGAGCATCAGGATGAAAATCGGGATATGTCTGGGTTCATCTGCGAACCCAGAAAACCCCCTTTATGTACTCATCTAGGGATGTAATGAGTATTTTGGACATTGCATTTTTTTCACAAATGTGTCCTTATCAGCCTGTTTCTCCCATCTCTTTTCAGAAATGTCCCAGTTCTAGCTCTAATCCTGTGTCAACAAACTCAAGGGCCCCCCCAAAAAAAAGGTGCACCTGGTGGGTCTTAGGCCCCTTGCAGACGAGCGTGTGACACGCACGTCTTCCGCATCACATCCCCTGGACTGAACTCCCGGCACTGCCGGGGATCACATAGCATTATACTGATTTATGATGCTATGTAACCCTTACAGTTCTGGAATGTATTAGATTACACTGAGATAATGTTGTTAGTGTTATCCAATACATTCCAGAACTGTAAGGGTTACATAGCATCATAAATCAGTATAATGCTATGTGACCCCGTCAGTGCCGGGAGTTCAGTCCAGGGGATGCGATGCGGAAGACGTGTGTGTGTCACGCTCACCTGCAAGGGGCCTTAGGACACATATTTTACTCTAAAATGTTTCAAATGCCCCATTGTGCACTAATGCTGGCATAGAACTACTAAAATGCTAGGGATGTAGTGAACACTTTGACCCCATGTGTATTTCATAGATTTTTTTTTTTTAAATTGGGACATGACATTTTTTTCAATTATATGTAGTTTTAACTTCAAATGTTTCATTTTCACAGGTGGTAATAGGGGAATAAGCACCCCAAGTTTTTTCCAAGTATAACAATACCACCTATGTGGTCGAAAATGGGGAGGAATTGAAAATGTTTGTATTGATACCATTGTATGTATGATTTTTTTTTTTTGGAGAACTGGGCCGACTTCTCTGTCGGCTACAGGCTCTACCGTAGGGATCGGCTGCACCTCAATGGGGAAGGGGCAGCTGTTTTGGGGGAGAAGATGGCTAGAAGGCTGGAGGAGTGTTTAAACTAGGGACTGGGGGGGAGGGTAACTACATTATAGGAGGGGAAGATAGTGCAGATAGAGACCTGGGGCAAGGTAATAGAACTGGGGGAGGAATGGAAGGAGGAACTAGAACAGATCAGAAGGAAAGGTGTAGGGTAAGAAATATACATCAACCTCTTAATTGTATGTACACTAATGCCAGAAGCCTAGCTAATAAAACTGGTGAACTGGAATTAGTGATGTGTGAGGAGGACTATGACATAGTGGGAGTAACTGAGACATGGCTGGATGATACCTATGACTGGGCAGTTAATGTACAGGGTTACAATCTTTTTAGAAAGGATCGTCAAAACCGGAGAGGGGGAGGGGTCTGCCTTTATGTAAAGTCATGCCTAAAGCCCACACTCCGAGAAGATATAAGTGAGGGACATAAAGATGTGGAGTCACTGTGGGTAGAAATAAATGGAGCCAAAAACAATAATAAAATACTAATAGGGGTTTATTATAAACCACCCAATATATCAGAGACCACAGAAAATCTACTTCTAAATGAAATAGACGAGGCGGCAAATCATAATGAGGTCGTTATTATGGGGGACTTCAACTACCCAGATATAGACTGGGAAACTGAAACCTGTACATCTCATAAAGGAAACAGGTTCTTGGAAATAATCAAAGACAATTACCTTTCCCAACTGGTTCAGGACCCGACTAGAGGGACGGCCATACTGGACTTAGTATTAACCAATAGACCTGACAGAACAACAGGTGTGCAGGTTGGGGGACACCTGGGAAACAGTGACCATAACATAATAACCTTCCAATTGTCATTCAAAAGAGGTTCTTCAGGGAGGAACAAAAATACCAAACTTCAAAAAAGCAAAATTTAGCCAACTAAGAGAGGCCATAGGCCTAACTAACTGGGACAAAGTCCTCAAAAATAAAAGTACAGCCACAAAATGGGATATTTTTAAAAGCATCCTAATATCTAATTGTGAGAGGTACATACCATATAGGAATAAAATAATAAGAAACAAGAAAAAACCAATGTGGATAAATAGAACTGTAAAGAAAGCAATAAATGACAAAAAGAAAGCATTTAAATCACTAAAACAGGAGGGGAGTGAGGAAGCATTGAAAAACTATAAGGAAAAAAATAGAATATGTAAAAGACACATAAAAACAGCCAAACTAGAGACCGAGAGATTAATCGCCAAAGAGAGTAAAACTAACCCTAAAATGTTCTTCAATTATATAAATACTAAAAAGTATAAACCTGAAGGTGTCGGCCCCTTACAGAGTAATGAGGGGGGAGTAGCAGAGAGCGATGAGGAGAAAGCGAAGCTACTAAATAACTTTTTCTCCACTGTATTCACTGAGGAAAATAAAATGTCAGATGAAATGCAGAGTATAAAAGTAAATTCCCCTTTAAAAGTGTCCTCTCTGACCCAGGAAGAGGTACAGCAACGTCTTAAAAATATTAAAATAGACAAATCACCAGGACCGGATGGCATACACCCCCGTATCCTAAGAGAATTAAGTAATGTAATCGACAGACCCTTATTTCTGATATTTAAGGACTCTATACTGACGGGGAGTGTTCCACAGGATTGGCGCATAGCAAATGTGGTGCCAATATTCAAAAAGGGTCCAAAAACAGAGCCTGGAAACTATAGGCCGGTAAGTTTAACTTCTGTTGTAGGTAAACTGTTTGAAGGTTTTCTGAGAGATGCTATCTTGGAGTACCTCAATGAAAATAAACAAATAACTCCATATCAGCATGGCTTCATGAGGGATCGGTCATGTCAAACCAATTTAATCAGTTTCTATGAGGAGGTAAGTTCTAGACTTGACCGCGGCGACTCAATGGATGTCGTATATTTGGACTTCTCCAAAGCGTTTGACACGGTACCACATAAAAGGTTAGTATACAAAATGAGAATGCTTGGCCTGGGAGAAAATGTCTGTATGTGGGTAAGTAACTGGCTCAGTGATAGAAAACAGAGGGTGGTTATTAATGGTACATACTCAGATTGGGTCACTGTCACTAGTGGGGTACCACAGGGGTCTGTATTGGGTCCTATTCTCTTCAATATATTTATTAATGATCTTGTAGAAAGCTTGCACAGTAAAATATCATTTTTTGCAGATGACACTAAACTGTGTAAAGTAATTAACACAGAGGAGGACAGTGCACTGCTACAGCAGGATCTGGATAGACTGGAGGCTTGGGCAGAAAAGTGGCAGATGAGGTTTAACACTGACAAATGTAAGGTTATGCATATGGGAAGGAATAATGCAAGTCACCAGTACATACTAAATGGTAAAGCATTGGGTAACTCTGACATGGAAAAGGACCTAGGAATTTTAGTGAACAGCAAACTAAGCTGCAGAAACCAGTGTCAGACAGCTGCTGCCAAGGCCAATAAGATAATGGGTTGCATCAAAAGAGGCATAGATGCCCGTGATGAGAACATAGTCCTGCCACTTTACAAATCACTAGTCAGACCACATATGGAGTACTGTGTACAGTTCTGGGCTCCTGTGAACAAGGCAGACATAGCAGAGCTGGAGAGGGTGCAGAGGAGGGCAACTAAACTAATAACTGGAATGGGTGGACTACAGTACCCAGAAAGATTATCAAAATTAGGGTTATTCACTTTAGAAAAAAGACGACTGAGGGGAGATCTAATAACTATGTATAAATATATCAGAGGTCAGTACAGAGATCTCTCCCATCATCTATTTATCCCAAGGACTGTGACTGTGACGAGGGGACATCCTCTGCGTCTGGAGGAAAGAAGGTTTGTACATAAACATAGAAGAGGATTCTTTACGGTAAGAGCAGTGAGACTATGGAACTCTCTGCCTGAGGAGGTGGTGATGGTAAGTTCACTAAGAGAGTTCAAGAAGGGCCTGGATGTATTTCTGGAGGGTAATAATATTACAGGTTATAGTTACTAGAGATGGGTCGTTGATCCAGGGAGTTATTCTGATTGCCTGACTGGAGTCGGGAAGGAATTTTTCCCCCTAAAGTGAGGAAAATTGGCTTCTACCTCACAGGGTTTTTTTTGCCTTCCCCTGGATCAACTTGTAGGAAAACAGGCTGAACTGGATGGACAGATGTCTTTTTTCGGCCTTACAAACTATGTTACTATGTTACTAATACAAAAAAAAGTTTTTGGCCATTTTGATTTTTTCTGTTTAGGCTGATGCACACAAATGTATTTTCTTTCCGTGTCCATTCCATTTTTTTTGTATGCGGAACCATTGATTTCAATGGGTTCGCAAAAAAAAAAAATGGAAGTACATTCCGTTTCTGTATGTCCATTCCGCAAAAAAATAGAACATGTCCTATTATTGTCCACATTACGGACAAGGATAGGATTGTTCCATTAGGGGTCAGTTGTTCCATTCTGCAAAATATGGAATGCACAATTTATGTCATCCATATTTTTTGCGGATTCATGTTTTGCGGACTGCAAAATACATACGGTCGCGTGCATGAGCCCTTAGGCTGTTCATCATATGGGATAAATACTTTTATTTTGTAATAATGCAAGCTGTAGTTTTTACTGATACCATTTTGGAGTGTGTGTGACTTTTTGATTACATTTTATTACATTTTTTGGAAGAGAAGCAGTGAAAAAAATGGCAAATTGGCCATTCTGATCCCTTTTTCAGTTCCGCCATTCGCCGTATTGGATGTTTATTTTTTTTTGTTTTTAGGTATTTTTTTTATTATACAGAACGGGGGTGATTTTAAGATTTTAGACTTTTAGATTTTTTAAATTTTTAATTTTAACTTTTTTTTAATCTTTTTTTGTAATGATTTTGAAGCTCGTATTTGAGCTTACAAAATCTAATTTTTAATTTTGAACAATCATGTATTTTTAAAATGAATTTATTACTGTCTATTGCTCATTTCTTATGTTATAGAAATGTAAATATGAATTACAGTTTGAATGCTCTCAGCCTCTTCTGTGAAGCTGAGTGCTTTCAAATCAATTACTGGCGTCCTCACTGGCCACAGCGGTCTATTCAAGTTTGGATTTGAATGGTATATGGTGCTGGAAACCATTTCGGTACATCATGTAAAAACTCTATACACTGCTTAAACGGATGAAAACCCAGCATGGTAGTGAGTTGATTCTGTCTTTCTCCATTGCATTTTTACAAAGCAGTGATTCATATCTATCAAAAGTGGTCCAATGTCCAAAGCTCATTCATTCGAGTGGGGAGCAAAGGATATCCCATTTGGAGTGATTCCACGGAAGTGCTACTGTAGAACAGACTGGTGAAAACAGTAACTGCTGGCTATGATATAAAGGTGTCAGTGCATTGAAAACTGGACCGTGTAGCAATGGACTAAGGTTGCCTGGCCTGATGAATCACGTCTTCTTTTACATCATGTGAACAGCCAGGTATGTGTGCATTGTTTCCCTGGGCAAGAGATGGCACCAGGATACACTATGGGAAAAAAGCTGCCATAGGTAGTGAGATATTCAGGGCAATGCTCCGTTGGGAAACCTTGGCTCCTGGCATTCATGTAGATGCTATCTGGATATGTACCACCTACCTAAACATTGTTGCCAACCAAGTGCACCCCTCATTTTAATGGCATTCCCTAATGAAAGTGGCCTCTTGTAGCAGAATAATATGTCTTGACATATCACCAAAATGGTTCAAGAATGGTTTGTGGAATATAGGGTGTTAACTGGCCTCCCAATTCTCCAGATTGCATTCTGATCTGGGCATCTTTAGATTGTGCTGGAAAAACAAGTCCTGACCTCGCAATTTGGGGCGTAAAGAGTCTGCTGCTAACATCTTGGTGCCAAATAATACAGGACACCTTCAGAGGTCTTGAGAAGTCCATGTCTTGATGAAGTAGAGCTGTTTTGGCAGCACAGGGGGACTCATCTGCATAATATTAGGCAGGAGGGTTTAATGTTACAGTGTATATATTGTGTACTTATTTTCCAGACACACCATGAAAAATGGCCATTCATTGTGGACTTACTTTAAAGCTGGATTTTCCCTGCCCTGATTGATAAACCACCAATATTTTGTTAGTTGAGGGACATTAAAAATCCAAAGCACAAGGGCAGGCTCGTTATTTTAGTGAAAGCTCTCTTTGTGACATTTTATAGATTGAGTTGTTTATTTATGCAGGGAAGCCGCTGTAGACAGACATAGACGGCTAGTGATATAGATAGGTCTGGACATATAAATGCTACTGATGACATTGAGGTGGAGTTCAATGAGTGTTTTGTGTTCCAAGTCTATGTAATGTTAGTCAGGAAAACAGGCATCTGTAAACCAGCTATGGTCTGCTGATCACCATTAGTCTGACCTCTCCTCATTGCATCCTGATGTCTGGCATTCTGCTCCTAACCTTTGTTTCACTTTTTCCCTACAATAATGCTTTAAATTATTAATGCACAATGTCATTTGTATTGACGTCCTTTCACTTATTCTTTATTTGAACCATTTGGCTACGTTTTTGTTTAAGGTGATTTGGCTTTAAGAGAAATTGACAAATGAAAAGCCTTGTTACTATATACTGTAAGGTTTTAATAATATTTAAAACAATTTGTTTAAAGAAGATCTCTCACTAGTAAACCAAGCACACTGTCTTGTCGGGCCAGCTCAACTGAATTTAATGATACCTTTTACTTAGCAATCCATTGTGTCATTTTCGAGAAAAAGTACTTTTATTCCATATGCAAATGAGCAGCTAAGTGCACTGAGCGTGGGCTCAAGCCACTCTGTGTAGCCTTGATCCCCCTTCTTAGGGCTCATGCACACGACCATATGTATTTTATAGTCTGCAAAAAAAGTGGTTACGTCCATGTTGCATCCGTTTGTCTTTTTTTTGTGGGCCCATTGTAGCAATGCCTGTCCTTGTCCGCAAAATGGACAAGAATAGGACGCGTTATATTTTTTTTGCGGAACAGACTTGCAAACATACTTGAGTCATTTCCGCTTTTTTGCAGGCCCATTAAAGTGAATGGTTCCACATATGGGCTGCAAAAAACAAAAAACAAAAACAGAATGGACACAGAAAGAAATTTGTGTTGTGTGCGTGAGCCCTTACTCTACCATCTCCTCCCTCTCCTTTTTGATTGACAGGACCAGGTTTTGTGTGGTCATCTCGCTTGACCCTTTCAATCAAGAGGGAGGGGCTGGCAGAGGAAGCAAGAGAGGAATGGGCAAGTCATTTTGTGCAATTAACTGCTAATTTGTATACTTATTAAAAGTACTTTTTCTTCAGAATAAATCAATGGATCGCTAAGTGACATATTCAGCCAAACTAGCCCTTTTAAGGCACTGTGCCTGGCTTAGGGCTTGTTCACACATCAGTTATTTGTTCAGTTATCTCCATCAGTTATTATGAGCCAAAACCAGGAGTGGAGCCTACACAGAGATCAGGTATAATGAAGAGATCTGCACCTGTTCTGTGTTGACCCGCACCTGGTTTTGGCTCACAATAACTGATGGAAATAACTGATCAAATAACTGACGTGTGAACAAGCCCTTACCAGTGAATGTCTTGGTGATACGCCCTTTAAAATTGCAGGTAGCCAGAAATGGATCCACTTACAGTCAGTATTGTTTCCTGAACCCTTAGTCTTAAAAGGAAACACCAACATTCATAGTCAGTCACATAGTAGTGGAGCAGTAACCCTCCTCTGCTGCAGCAGCATCTAAACAAGCTTTCCTGCTGCAAAGGAGAATCACCCTTCTTTCACTGCACCACAGATTATCCCTGGCATATTCTGTACCTTAGCATTCACAGGTTGCTGGCGCAGTTTTGTGTTTGATTATGCATTGCAGTTACAGCTTTACAGTTACTACACAACATCAACCTTGTATTTGGAAGTAGCTGGTTGCTACAGTTCTGCTCCCATAGAAGTCAATGGGAGCAGCACTTCACTGACAAGCTCTGTCCATCACACGGTTGGCAGAGCTGTGTAGTTCTGGTGCCAAATTCCCACTGGACAACCCCTATAACATCTTCTCTGGGAGGTGGGCCTCATCACTTAGGCGCCTCAAGCTGGTTACCCACTTCCAGGGAGGCAGTTTTCACAGACATAATCATAAGCTACACAAGCCTTATCTGCCCCTGGTCTAGAAACCAAACTGACTCATTGCTTGCTCAGCTCATGAGAAAGATCACATGAGCTATATTTTTAAATATTAAGTAATCATCTATCCACAGGATAAGGGATACCTATTAGATGGGTGGGGGTCCTACCACCTGGATCTGATCATGAGTTTGGAAACACTGTAGCCTTTGGAGTCCCCCAAAATGAATGGGTTAGCCGGTTGGGCATGCACTCAGGCAATCCATTTCTTTCTATGAGAGTTCTGGAGATAGCAGAGTACACTGTATCTTTAAGCTTGGCATGGACCTTTGACCACAGGTACTAAACCAAGCCATCACTATGGTCTTGCCAGCGAGACCCCAGTAGAAACATTTTGGCTGCCCACCTTTATAGGAAAAGAATAAGAGAAGACTCTCCAGCCCTGTTAGGAATAGACTTCCCATGTCCCACAACCCAGTCTTGGCTAGAGTATTTACAGACGTGTAGCTATACCTATGTGCTGAGTCACATGTCATAATCTACTGCCACATGTGACAAGCCACTGGTTGGGGAACACTGCTATAAAGGGTAAAATAGATTCCTGCTCTGCAGACTCTCGAGTCGCCTCCTCCCTTCTATCACCCGGTGCAAATGGCATTGTTGTAGAAACACCATTATGTGGGAATACTCTTTTAACCATCTTAACTGATTTACAGCATGCCTTCAATTGTAAAGCAGAAGCTGTAGCCAACAATTCAGACTCTAGGGTTCTCATCCTGCGGTACTTGTACTTCAGTTAATACACTTCATGGCGGGAATTTATCAAGCTCCCTGCATCGGAAATGTTAAACTAAAAAAGTCACGAATGCTTGCTTCAAGGCTATGTACACCTTTAGGGACATTTTATTAATTGTCGCATTGTATTCATTTTGAGGTAAAAAAAAAAATTAAATTGGACTTTATTAAAAACTTTGAACCCCTTTGTGCTGCTTCTCTGGTAGCAAGATCTGAAACTTCACTATGTTCCGTCAGTCAGCTCAGCTGACGGGCTCCTTATCTGTGCTCTCTGATCTTATAAACACTCAGCTTGGTTCTGATCTTACTGATAAGAATGTGGCT
Organism: Rhinella marina; assembly: GCA_900303285.1. Classification (NCBI taxonomy): domain Eukaryota; kingdom Metazoa; phylum Chordata; class Amphibia; order Anura; family Bufonidae; genus Rhinella; species Rhinella marina. Next base: position 10,797 of record ONZH01000586.1, on the reverse strand, counting down.
TTAATAAGTGTTTATGACCTCTTAGTAAATTAGAGATAAGGTTTATTAGATGACCGGCACAAAGTGAAAATACCAGTCACACAGCTAGAAAAACAGTTAACTCTTTGTGACAGAACAGTGCGATTTTTTTTTAATAAAGACCAACTGAAAAAATGATTTTTAGCCCAAAATGAGTAAAATGCAATCATTAAAAATGCTCCTAATTGTGTACATAGTCTGTAATACCTAGTCTGCACAATAATTTGACATTTTGCCCATTCACACTGCCAGTTTTCTATAAAAAAAAAAAAAAAAAAAGGACTGTGGCTTGAGCAGGGGCATGGCCCCAAGTAACAAAAGAGAAAACTGACATAAATTACACCTGAAACTTATGTATCTCCTAGCTTGCATAAAGTTCAGTTTCTGGTGCATGAACCTCTTTAGATGCACCATATTTTTTCAGCCAATCACTGGTTGAAGGGGGGGAATCACTGATCACTGACTGGCTGAGTAACATTCACTGCCATTTCCTGCTGTGTCAAGACATCAGCAGGAAGTACAGTGTAGCAGGGAACCCAGGACTATCAAAACGGCAGTGGCAGCAAATGAGTGAGGTTAGTATGGGTTTTGTTATTATTTTTCACCATATGCTGGACTACCCCTTTAAACCTATACATGTGTATAGCTGATGGAACAAACACAATGTATATTGCCTTAAATGGATACTAAGCTTTCACATTTTCATTCAGTGTCTGAAGCCAGTATGACTTATGGCTTTATGAATAAGATGTGTACCTGGGCTTCTCCATCATACAGTGTGATCTGCTGCTTGTTGATAGCATGGCTATTAACAACCATGTCTGTTCCTTTCCTGTACACAAAGTTTTGCAAGCAATATGACAGCTAGGAGTGATCTTAAAATTGGGTTCAATTAAAAAGGTTTGTCTTGGGGAGGATTTAGGCACAGAGCACAGAGGGTGGATGGTAACATTTCTGTTGTTTGCTAGAATTTTTCTTTCTCTATATTATTTGTCCAAAATAATTGTTTAAATATAGGGTTCAAGTTAGTGAGAAAACCACAAAAGTATTGTTAATTTGAAAAATGACACTTGTTTTTGTACATACAAGCATTTAACCCAATGCGGGTTTGCCTGTAACTCAGCTTTGGAAACAAATGACTTCTTTAGCAGTAGACATGCTAAATGGTGTAATATGAGTATATGTTGGACATGAAACAAGTGGTGTAATTATAGCAGCTTATTTATATGCTCATGAATGATGCTGGATGGAAGCTACATGTGCCAGACTTCTTTATTCAGATCAAAGATTTGATGAAATGCTCCTATTATGAATCCGAAATGCTGGAAGAATGGGATGGTGACATGTGATCCTCCCCTGTGCCTGACCCCGATGTTCCCGCAGCTTTTAATATCACAATATTCAGAGTTGGTATAAAAGCTCGCAAACAAAAGGATGTCAGGGAGACTTGAAGCAGAAGACACCTACAGCCATGGGAAACAAGCAAACAATTTTTACTCCAGAACAGCTTGATACATATCAAGTAAGTTGCAAGCCATGGTCATATCTATGCAGATGACAATATCTTTTTACTAAATTCCTATAGGGATTGTAATATAATTGAATCTGTATTTTTAAGCAATCAATACACAGATGTTATTTATCTTAAGGTCACTCTACTCTGATTTGGATCTGTAGGACAGTAGTGCATGGACTCTTTAGAAAACTTTTATTTTATGATTGTGGCAAACAGAAGCTTTATATACTATTTTAATAGTGATCAGAATATCCTGTAACGATGTATTGTCAAACATTCCCACAACCTATAATCAACTGGTTGTGCATAGTTTATGTCCAGACTCCAGAGGTCTCTACTTTTATAGTATCGTACATCTAAATAATTTTCAAAACTACACCATTCATGTTTACAAGAGAATATCATATCCTTGAACCTTTATTGTCCTGGTCAGTTCTATGCCTGCATGATATGTATCTGCAACATTAGTATATGTGTTCTCTATATTAGGATTCTGTGATACCTCAGATACAATTTTACAGCAGTCAAGGACACATATTTGGATTTAATTAGACAATTTTTTTTTTAGGAAGATGATGATCCACCTTAATATTCTCTAGAATCTTCACTTTTAATCCCATTAACTAGTACCTATGCTTTTCAAAAGATACAGAAGATATTACTTAATAAAACATTTAGTTTCAATTTTTTTTTTAGCAAAAGCATAAAGAACTGGTAAAACAATTGCAAATTAGAAGAAAGTAAATGATTCACGCCCGTTTATTTCTGATAAAATATAACCACACATGTGCGTCTAGCTCACCTCCGCAAATGAGCGGTTGGGGGGTACAGGATCAGTGGTAGTCTCAGCATGTGGACCCCAACCGATCACGTATTTATGGAATAATGCCAAACTACGGTGGTGGTAAAACCTAATGAAAAGCAGTTTTTTACTTTATTAATTCATTTAGCTATATTACTGTACACCATTCTAGACAGTTTAATGCAGAGATGCCCAACCTGCGGCCCTCTAGCTGTTGCAAAACTACAACTCCCAGCATGCCCGAAAGACTACCGCTATCAGCCTACAGCCGAGCATGATGGAAATTGTAGTTTTACAACAGCTGGAGGGCCTCAGGTTGAGCATCCCCGGTTTAATGTATATGTCCTGAACATAAAATCTGTGGATACCCCATTTTCCTGAAGTTTCATGTTTTAGCATTGCCTCCTGTGATTCATTTTTATAGATTGTAAATGTAATATCTAGCATCTTTGTTATATACCTTTTATTGTCTATATTGCTATTTTTACATATTATTTCCCAGTTCATCCTCTGGTTGTTTCCACCACTGTATTTTTCTTCAGTGTACGATTCATTCATTTATTTATTTTTTAAACATATGGATCTGATTGAATAGGGCTATTCACACATACGTGTCCTCAGTCCAAAAATCTCACAACAGATCCTTTTCTTGTCTGTTTTTGCCCTTTAAGATAGCCCCTTCTACTGATGGGAGTCAGAAAAAAGTGACTGCACACAAAAGCTGAAAAGTTTCTTGTCTATGGAAAATCAAACATGGCCACGCGCACATGTCTTCGTCAGTGGAGCATAAACTCTAGGTGTAATAAGTTATGTAGCTTCTTGCTACATGGACATCAATAAGCAGACGAGCCCTAGTTTGTGCGCTTTAGTTAGATACTGATTCTTCAATCAGTCATTATGGCATTAGCTAGCCAATCAGAGCCAGCCAAATAGTAGTAGTATTCAGTTATGCACTGAGAGACACTTATGATACTGAACTAAAACAGAAAGCCATGCTAAGGTCTTTATACTTTTTTTGCGATTGCACAATCACTGTACAGTAATATTCTTCACACAGCATGCTGCTAAATTGAAGTTAAAGAGTTTGGGAATTAATGAAACTTTTCCCATTTCAGCTCAGGAGCCATTTTTGCAAAAGTGGCAATAGAAAGTGTGCCCTGTTGGTTTTTTGAATTGGTGTCTGAGAAACTGATACTAAAGTGTAGTTGCTAGAGCAGGCCACTAATGCTAGTACAAATAAGAACACAATGTGTAACTGACACAAATAACTGTGTTACAGACTGTTCGTCTGCAGGATGTGTCCTAGTTTGTGCCTTTTTTTATTGTTGCATTCTAGCAGCAGAATCTTTTTTTATTATTTTATACAGCCATATGAGGGCTTCTTTCAATGGTGCCATTTTGGGTACCTATAACTCATTGACTAACTTTTCTTTATTTTTTTTTTTGGGTGGGAGGGGGCCTGCAATCTTACCATTTCCAATTTTGCAGCTTCTAGAGAGCTTCATATTTTTTTTTTCATTTTTTTTACTTCCACTGTGGTGATTGCATCAGTAATACTTCCATACTTCTATATTGCAGTGTATTATTGCCTGTTAGTTGTTATTGCCGGACAGGCAATTTATGCAGGTGCTACTAGGCAAATACGCATGGCGGAAACAGGGGCCTTCAGCACCCCATGATCACACTGCAGTACACCAGTTGGGGTAATAAATGGTCCCCCCTTTTCTCTATTTTAAACTCCTTAAAAGCAGTGAGCATTATTTATCACTCTCGGGTTGTCACCCTCTGTAACATTAAATCATTTTCCAATAACGTATATGTTAACTTTTTCGAAGGATGGAAAAGAATAGTATACTATTTTTTTGCATCCCCCCCCCCCCCAACATATACATTAAACATATGGCAAAAACGTGATCTGAACAAGTAACAAATTATTAAGAGGTCAGAAGACCATTGACAGTTACCTTTGTGAAGCCTGCAACAGAAACCCTTCCCATCAGATGACTTGGTGCTACTGTAGTGTCCAGTAAAAAGCCTGGGTGGGAAAAGTGAACGCTTTGAGCACTGAAGGCCAACTTGGTAAATGATGCTGAAACTAAAATTCAATAAGACCAAATGATTAAGGGCCCTTGCAGACGAGCGTGAGACACGCACGTCTCCCGCATCGCGGGCCCTGGCTTGAACTCCCGGCACTGCCGGGGATCACATAGCATTATACTGATTTATGATGCTATGTAACCCTTACAGTTCTGGAATGTATTAGATTACACTGAGATAATGCTGTTAGTGTTATCCAATACATTCCAGAACTGTAAGGGTTACATAGCATCATAAATCAGTATAATGCTATGTGACCCCTTCAGTGCCGGGAGTTCAGTCCAGGGGATGCGATGCGGAAGACGTGTGTGTGTCACGCGTGTGTGAACGGGGGTTACATAGCATTATACTGATTTATGATGCTATGTAACCCTTATGCCCCTTTCACACGAGCGGGAGACTCGCATGTCTCCCGCAACGCATCTACAGGGCTGGACTGGGCACAGACAGGGATCACATATAATGCTATGCGATCCCTGTCAGTGCCGAGTCCAGCCCTGTAGATGCGTTGCGGGAGACATGCGAGTCTCCCGCTCGTGTGAAAGGGGCATTACAGTTCTGGAATGTGTTGGATAACACTGACATAATGTCCTTAAGAATGAAAATTTTAAAAAATGTTCCGTGATAAAGGTGTTATCCTACAAGTATTACAATGCCATAAATAGGGTAATGCAAATAAAGTTGTTTTTTTTTTGCAATATGTATGTAATAAAAATGTACTTTTTATTGTGTGTGGGCATTATATAGCGTATGTGTGAGGTAAGGGGTTAACAAGAGCTAATTGCAATGCACTACTGGAAGATTCAGGTGCTTAATTGTTTCCGGTGACAAATCCTCCAGATAAGTGATTAAAAAAAAGTTTTACATTTGTTAGATAACATGTTTTAACTCTTTAAAGAGTACCCAAACCAAAAGACACAAAGGGGTAGAAGCACTGCTCAGTGCGCTCTGCTTCTTCAGCTTTCATTGGCACTGCCTGACCTGGATTTTTGAGCATGTAAAGTATAGGTCCCATAGTTCCAGTGCAATGTAGATATTTCATTTCATTTCTATTTTAGAATTAATAACACATAAACATGTCATGTTATAAAACATGGTCATAAAGTAATATTTGTTGCAATGCACTATGCACTTCACTCCAACCTTCATATAGTACTAAAGACAACCATGTAGAAAAGAAAACATTTTGAAGAAATTGTTAACAGATATCATGCAGCTCAGCTAAGTTTGGAAACTGAAGTGATGGTTGTCATTTGGCACAACTCATTTATTCTACTTGTCTGTTTTTATGTTTTTGTACCTCTCATTCTGTTCAATTGAGAGTGACAGTCAGTGGCGTAACGATAGAAGTCGCAGTGGTCGCAACTGGGCCTCTAAGCCAGGAGAGGCCCATAGAGATGCACTGCCAATTGAGGTATCTTTTGCTGCGCGTCATATAAAGCCACTACTACTCAGCGCTTCCATTATGGTAGCGTTCACTAGTCTACAGGAGGAGCGGGGAGTGAAGCGCTGTGAACACTGTACTCACCCTTCCTTGCTGGTCTTCTCTGGGCCATGCTGCTGTGTCCTGACTTTGTACAATATCAGGACGTACAGCGCGCACTATGACCTGACACTGTATGCAGTCAGGTGACAGTGCAACGCAGGGGCTGCAGGAGATCTAAAGGGATCAGAGGATGTGATAAGGGGGATATTTTTTGTACTGACGCACATTGTAAGGGGGTATTTTTTTCTACTGGTGCACATTTTGAGGGGGTATTTTTGTAATGGTGCACATCATTAGTGTTTTCTTGTGCTGGCACACGTTATAAGGTGGCATTTTTTTGTATTGGTGAACATTGTAAGGGGCGTAGCTATAGGGGAAGCAGGGAAAGCGGCTGCTTTGGGGCCCAAACTCAGAAGGGGCCCATACAGGAGGAGGACTACAAGATTTTGTCTGGGCCTCCTCAACTGTTTTATACAATAACATTATATACAGTGGCACTGTAGGAAATGGACAGAGCAGCTGTTAGGCCTCATCTGAGAGAGCAATTTTGACTAGACACAGGAATTGGGAGGAGGGGTTGGGCAGAAGTTTCTGGGGGGGGGGGCAGTCATTTTTAGTTATGCCACTGACTGGCACACATCATAAGGTGGTATTTTTTTGTACTGCCACGCATTAGGGGTAATTTTTTACTGGCACACATTATAAAGCAAATTCTTACTACTAGGGGATTATGGGGAACATGAATACTAGTATGGGCACAATGGGGACATTATTACTATTGGGGGCAGTGTTAACATTATACACTGTGGCAGATAATTATTTCTATTGGTGGGACTTTGAGAAGCACTAATACTGTGGGGGCACCCTGGCACAGAATCAGCTTAGCACAATTATTTTTGGGCAATATTATGTTTATACTATTAGTGCCAGGGACACTAATTGCTGGACGCAGTTATATTTTTAGGGCTCAATAATTATTAAAGGTACTAGTATTTTCAGTATAGTATTGGGGAGCATAGTGATCACGGTATTGGCATGGAGACGTCACTGGATGTAAGGGGTATGTGGCACTATATTAGGCTTTATTCACACAGTCAGTGTTTGGTCAGTGATTTCCATCAGTGATTTTCAGCCAAAACCAGTTGCGGCTCTAAACACAGAACAGAAGCAGATATTTCCCTTCTACCTTATGTCTGTGGAGGCTCCAATCCTAGTTTTGGCTCACAATCACTGATGGAAAACACTGACCGAAACACTGATGTGTGAATAAGGCCTTACCCTGTATAATTTGTAGCGCTGTATGTAAAATTTTCATGATCGGGCAATTTTCTATGTTTGTTTTTTCTCCCAGCCACCTGAAAGCCATATCTTATTTTATTTTTCTGTTCACATAGCTGTATAATTTTTGCGGAACAAGACACCCTTTCTAATGGCACTACTTACGGTTGCATACAATGTTGTGGGAAGTGCAATTACACAACAGTTTTTTTGGGTTTTGTTTTTACGGTGTTAACTATACCATAAAACTGACCAGTTACTTTCATTCTCCAGGTCAGTACAAATCCAGCAATATCACATGTGTATATTTTTAAAACGTTTTTATACTGAAAAAAAAAAAAAAAAACCTTGGAGGAAAAAAGTGTTGCTTTTCTCATAGACTTCAATACATCTACTACAGACAAGGGCTCCATAGAAATTACTAAGCAGCAGCCTCCTGTCACACAGAAGGAGGGGTGGCTGACAACACACTGCGGCTCCTCCGATCCCCGCTAGGGGGAAGCCGAAGCAAACCTGGAAGCGTGCGCACGCGTGTATTCATCATTCAGATGCCCATGGTCAGGATTGACTGCAGCATCTTTAGTATTAGTATGAAACAGGCACCCCGCAACCATAGCTATAGCGCCCGCTCCGCTCATGAGTGGGCGCTATCTTTAGTCCTGACTGCCGACATAAGTAGCCGTATGGTGGTTTGGAAGGGGTTAGGTTGAGAGTTTCACATGCAATTTTTGCCTCAGGCAGCAGAAAGGAGAGGTACACCCCAGACCCTTGCCACAAAGCACTGAGGGAAAGGGGAGCCCAGGCTGAACTCTTGCACTAAGGCCTATGAGCCTTTAGCTACGCCCCTAGTGACAGTGCTTGGCTTCAGTAGGATTCCTAGAAATCAGACAAACCCTTTTAACCCTTTCCCGACCAGCGCCGTACATGTACGGCGCTGGTGCGGTGCGGGGACATGACGCCCGTGCGTCATGGCCGGCAAGTCTCTGCTGTTTCTAACAGCAGAGACTTGCCGCTACTTACCGCCATCGGCGGCGTCTTCCTTGGCCTTCTGATGCCGTGATCACACGTGATCACGGCATCAGGATGCGTCTGAACCCGGAAGCGTACGCGGCACAGGCGAGCGGCCAATCGGGGTGTCTGTACACCATATGAAAACTGTAATCCTAGCTGGTGAGGATTACAGTTTTCAAACTGCAATTCTTATTCTGGCCACTAGATGGCAGGCCAGGATAAGAAATGAGCAATTTTTGGATTTAACTCCATCTAGTAAATCCCTGATTGCTCATAAAGAAAAAAAAAACAAAAACACAATATATTAGCTCATATTTGAGCTTTAAAATAATCACAAAAGAATTTAAAAAAAATGTTAAAAAATATATAAAAAATAAAATATATATAAAAGTTCAAATCACCCCCCTTTCCGTATAATGAAAAAATAAATACCTAAATAACAATAAATATAGACATCATGGGTATCACCGTGACCGAAAACGCCAGTACTTTTAAAAAATTCAATACGGCGAATTGTGTGGCGGAAAAAAGCGTCCAAATGGCGATTCGCCGTTTTTTGTCGTTTTTTTTTCTAAAAAAAAATTAAATAAAAAGTGATCAAAAAGTCATACACACCCCAGAATGGTATCAATAAAAACTTCAGATCACACCGCAAAAAATGAGCCCCCATACAGCTCCGTACACATAGATACCAAAAAGTTATAAGGGTCAAGATATGACAACCAAAAAAAAAAGGCCAACTTTATAATTATTTTATCACTATCAAAACGCAGGAAAAACTATACATATTAGGTATCGCCGGATTCGTACTGACCAGTAGAATGAAAGCAACTGGTCAGTTTTAATGAACATCGAACGCTGTAAATAAAAAACCCGTAGAACTGTAGCGGAATAGCGTTTCTTTTGCAATTTCACCCGATTTGGAATTTTTTTCCCGCTTCCCACTACACCATATGCAATATTAAATGGTGGCGTTGGAAAGTACAACTTGTCCCGCAAAAAACAAGCCCTCATACAGCTATGTGAACAGAAAAATAAAACAGTTATGGCTGTTTGAAGGCAGGGAGCGCAAAACGAAAACCGAAAAAACCTCCGGGGTAGAAGGGGTTAATAACAAATTCTACTCCGCAATCTCTATATGTGAATTTCGTATTGCAGATTACATATGAGGGTTTCCCAAATAGATTTGTCATTACAGGAAGATGGAACACTGAAAATTCAGCAACATAGGAACAGCAAGACATCCATTCAGTTCAGCATGCAAAGTTGATCAAGCTTAAATTGTTTTAATAAAATTTTGCCTGATTTGTCAATCTGTCTAATAAAAGCTATTATGCAATATTTATTTGCAGGACTGCACGTTCTTTACAAGAAAAGAAATACTGAGGTAAGTCATTAAATTTAATTAACCCTTTAAAGATTGAACCAATTTTCATTTTTGTGTTTGTTTTTCCTTCCCGCCTTCCAAGAGCTATAACATTTTTAGTTTTTCAGTCACATAGCCATATTAGGCCTTGTTCACATTTAAATCTTTCACAGACGTGTGCTGTCTGCATTTTCCATGGACGACAAAGGTACACATTGATTTTAATGTGTTTGTACAAAAAAAAAAAAATCACAGGAACATGCACTGGTTTGGTCCATGATGCAGACCAGACATGCCCAGTGAAGTCTATGGGTCCATTAAAAAAATGAATGTTTGGTCCATTTTTCACTGACCACTTATAAACTATGTTCCTATGTAACTGGAAATTAATTTTCATCTGAGCAGTGTCCGTGCAATACAGATGACAAATAGAGGGTAAAAAACGGACACACTGACCAAACACGGACATCTTCATGGATGAAACACAGATGGATTTTCCCACAAATTTCAAATGGACACTGAAATGTGAACGAGGCGTTAAGGTTTATTTTTTGCAGGACAAATTGTATTTTTTTATGTATTTTTTAAATGTACTGTATCTTGTATTGAAAAATTGGGAAAAAATTCTTTGTGAAACTGAAAACAAAATGCTCTTCCACCATTGTTTCTTGGGTTTTGGTCTTACAGCATTCACTGTGAGTAGTGTTGAGCAAAGTGAGCTTCTGATGCTTCATCTGAAGTCGCTTGAACGACGATCCGTTGCGTGTGACTTTGTTGAATAATTTCGGTAGTTGATTTTTGTTTGGTAGTTGAAACCACTTTAAAACAAACTCGGCTTTGGTTCCGTGGTATCAGTCGGAACCAAAGCAGAGTTCGGTTTTCCACTTTAAAAATCAATTACTGAAGTTATTCAACAAAGTCATGCGCAGCTTGAATAACTAACTTTGGCTCATCGGAGCCCATACATTCTAATACTGTACGGAGATGAATCTCCACACAGTATTATTCCGAAGTTTTGAACAAAGCGATGAAGCATCTGAAGCTCGCTTTGCTCAACACTAACTGTGAGCCTAATTCTGCAGATCAGTATGATTACAACAGAGTTTTTCTTATGTTTCACTACTTTAAAAAAAAAAAGTATATATATATATATATATATATATATCTTAATATTATAAAAATGAGTTTCTGTCTGTCTCTCTGTCCGTCTGTCCGTCTGTCTG
>ONZH01000585.1:0-18410 GCA_900303285.1 Rhinella marina | reverse complement strand
TGAGAGCATGCCAGGGAGAATTGCAGAGGTCCTGAAGAAGAAGGGTCAACACTGCAAATATTGACTTGCTGCATTAACTTATTCTAACTGTCAATATAATCTTTTGTTACTCATAATATGATTGCAATTATATTTCTGTATGTGATAAAAACATCTGACAAACACACATAAAAACCAGAGGCAGCAGATCATGTGAAAACATAATATTTGTGTCATTCTCAAAACTTTTGGCCATGACTGTGTATATATATATATATATATATATATATATATATATATATATATATATATATATATATATATATATATATATATATACACACACACACACATACATATATACATACAGTATATAGTCATTTATCTAACTGGTGTAAAGTAGAACTGGCTTAGTTGCCCAGAGCAACCAATCAGATTCCACCTTTCATTTTTCCCAGCTTCATTGGAAAATGAAAGGAGGAATCTGATTGGTTGCTATGGGCAACTAAGCCTGTTTTCCTTTGCACTAGTTTTGATAAATCTCCCACACTATGTACTTCTATGTGTACATAGCATTGTGTGTCCTCGCACTGTATTAATCTGTGTGGGAGAAGTGACCGCTCACTGTGCGGACTACACACAATGCTGTATTCAGAAGAGAGCGCACAATACTGTATTCAGAAGAGAGTGCATGTAGTAAGAGTTGTCAGTAATGAGATCTCTATCCTGCGTATGGTTCTACGCCATGGTTCTGACTGTAGATCGCTGCACTAACGTTATCAGCAGAAATATCTTTTGTGTCTACAAATAATGGACTTTCTACAGAATGGAAAGTGAGAACTAGATCTGCTGATTATAGGCTGTAGCATACTGTAAGACTCACCATGTTGTGGATTGGAATGAAATCTTACTACCAAGTTAGCGGTTCAGCAGAGCTGTGCTGGTGCATGTGAAATCCACAGGAACGCCCACAGAGGCTGACAGGAGAAGACAGCAGGCAGCAAAACTCATAGAAGAGCATTTCTGAGTGCATGTGAAGCAACGGTGATACCAGTAAACAAACAAGTGAAATTTTATTATGTGCTGCATTAAGGTAAGATATGGGGTTATTGATTTTTAGTACACAAAGATGTCCATAGCCTTTAACCCCTTCGATACCAGCGCCGTACATGTACGGCGCTGGGGCGATGCGGACACATGATGCCTGCTCGTACGTGCAGCGGGCGTCATGGCTGGCAAGTCTCTGCTGTTTCTAACAGTAGAGACTTGCGGGCACTTACCGCAATCGGTGGTTTCCTCTTAGCCATTAGATGCCGTGATCACATGACGCCCCATGTGGTCAAATGGGGTGTCTGTACACGATCTGAAAGCTGTAAACCTCGCTGATGAGGTTTACAGCTTTCAAAGTGCAATTCTCATTCTGGCCACTAGATGGCAGGCCACGATAAGAAATGAGCAAACTAGGTTTTTAATTCAGCATTCAAAACCCTTGATTGCTCTTAAAGAAAAAAAATAAAAACACAATCTATTTCCTCATATTTTTAGCTTTAAAATAATCACAAAAAATAAAAAAATAAAAAGTTAAAAAATATATTAAAAAAATATAGTTTAAACCCTTTCCGTATAATTAAAAAATATATACCTAAATAATAAATATAGACATCATGAGTATCATCGTGACTGAAAATGCCCGTACTTTTAAAATATGAAAAAAAAAAAACAACGAATTGTGTGGCAGAAAAAAGTGTCAAAATGGCGATTCGCTGTTTTTTGTCGCTTTTTTTTCTAAAAAAAAAAATTAAATAAAAAGTGATCAAAAAGTCATACAAACCCTAGAATGGTATCCGATCACCCCTCAAAAAATGAGCCCCCATACAGCTCCGTACACATAAATACTAAAAAGTTATAGGGGTTAAGATATGATGACAAAAAAAAAAAAAAAAAAAAAAATCCAAAACACAAGAAAAACTATACATATTAGGTACCGCCGGATTCGTACTGACCAGTAGAATGAAAGTAACTGGTCAGTTTTAATGAACATCGAACGCCGTAAATAAAAAACACGTAAAACTGTAGCGGAATTGCGTTTTTTTTTTAAATTTCACCCGATTTGGATTTTTTTCCCCACTTCCCACTACACCATATAGTACAACTTGTCCCGCAAAAAACAAGCCCTCATACAGCTATGTGAACGGAAAAATAAAACAGTTATGGCTGTTTGAAGGCAGGGAGCGCAAAACGAAAACGCAAAACCGAAAAAACCTCCGGGACTGAAAGGGTTAAAGAGGGAGAGGCACAATTACATTTCCTTCCCTTTCTACAGACACACTGTAGAGACTGCTACTGACATTTTTTGGGGGGGAATAATGCAGTATCGGTGGCAGTAACAGATTTGGTCCTAAATGTGTTCAAAACAGAAAAAAAGATTTCTTTAGTGTAAAACACAAGCTGTCAACCTACTATAAGATTATTTTCCTCCACACCAACACTTGCAGTGTCTACAGATGCCCTGTAAAAGATTTCAGAGTAATATTTCAGGTGTTTTCGCTCAGAGATTTAAAAAAGTACTGTATATTGTACAACATGTACAGCACCATTGTATTGTGATTTTTGTGTCAACAGAACTTTGTTTTCCATCCAGCATAACGGAAAGCAGACGTATCCGTTATACTTGCCCATATACTTTACACTATTATGATGGATCAAAACGGAATGCCTCTAAAGGTTTCCGTTTTGATTTCTGACTTATGGATTCCGTTATTTTCCATCATAATGTTGTTATAAGACAGCATGTTGTCAGTGTAATTCACTGGACCTCCAACCAACACAAACTGCAAATTCCTTGCATTGAACTCACTCGTGCATGTCTGACCTAAAAGATTTCAGACTACTTTTTCAGATGTTTTCACTCAGAGATTTACAGTACTATGTGGATTGTAAAACACATGTTATAATGTATATACCTTTGCTGGTAGATATGAGGAGAGATATGATGCACTGAAAAAACACTTGTTCATCATCAGCAGATGGCATTATTGCCATAAATGCACTGAAAAAAATGTACACATATTGATCAGCATTCGGCACTGTATCATAATGCTAATTGTACTGGGAATAAGCTGGCAATAAGCCTATGGAAGCTTTAGGTTTGGAAAGAACAGCTGTCTTTCTGTTTAATCATATTCTTTCTTGCAGATGGCTGCATTTGAGATTCTGCAGCAGCTGCAGTAGTATTATGAGGCAGTAACCTCAGCTAGAAGGCACTGCCTGTGCCAACCACACCCAATTTCAGCTCCTCACTTCCAAAAACTTTCCCTGTCATTCCCTTTTCTACACAATTATTCTTCTTTCTAGTCTTTCCTTAAACTGTCTATGACAGAAGTAGAAGTTTGGTTGTGATTGTATGCTGTATAAGATCATTTTCTGGCAGAGACTGCTATTTTCATCCAACCTCATCAGCAGCTGAACACAGAATGATGTTCTAGATGTTTTGCTAGGGCACCTGTTAGCCCAGCTCCCCGTACCTACGATTCTGTCCCCACATGCAGTTACGGGGGCCGGGCATCTTCATTCTTTCCCGCTGCTGCACGCCGTGCTGACAGGTGTTGACGATGTTTAAAGGCGCCTCCTTCTACAGGAAGATGCCTAAGCAACTTAGGTTCCTAGCTAGTCTAGTTTCTTGTTTGAGCTAAGGTGTTCTGTTGGTTCTTGTCATTCTGTGTACCGGACTTTGGATCACGTTTTACGGACTTTGCCCGATTGCTGCCTGCCCTGACCCTGACCTAAGTTTACGGACTTTGCCTGACTGCTGCCTTCGTACCCTGACTATGCCTCTGTTTGATCAGCTTCTGGCCACCCAGCATCCACTGGGTGTATTGTGTCACTTGGAGGTCAGTCCAGTGGGTTCACACTCTGGTCCCGATTCCCTTGTGTTCCAGTTCCGCTCTGAGGTAGAACCTGGTACTCCTCTCGGAAAAGTCTCTCATCATCAGAGGTATCGTGTGAAGAACGAGGGGTGTGCTCAGACATTGTCCTCAGAAGGAGTTGGACACGTGGGGCAGCGGGTTCATAACAGAACCTCCCTGCCTGCTGCCCCACTGATTGGCTCATCCAGGCTGTCTGTCAGCCTTTGCACCGATTACGGCAAGCCTGGATTCCTAAGAAGATCCTAATATTGTGACTGCTCTCCCAACCTTAAATCCTTAATTTCCTTTTACATGGATCTACGTATCAGGCAATTATCAGGAACAAACGAGACATTCCAAATAATTGCATTTCCTCAGTATAATCTGCTGCACAGGATTAATGATTTTTGGTGCCAGTAGCATGACATGCTCACTCGATGAAAAAGCTTTTGCTTTGGTCCGTTCATCGAGAGATCACTGGCACCTTTTATACATGTCAATTATTGGGAAAGAACATTTTTACAAACTTCATACCTGATAACTGGCCTGACTATCAGTCCACGTGAAAGGACCTTTACTAAATTGAGAATTAATTCATATCAGGAAAACATGGAAGTATAGAATATTCTTTAAGTGGGTTGTCCAGTTTATGAAGAAAAAATAAAAACCACTGCAAATGTAACAAAACCTAAAAGAAGAACTACTCACCTCTTCTTTTGCCCAGAGATCCTGTATAGATGTTGGGATGGTCCTACCAGTCATTGCTTACAAATGGTCAGCATGTGACCACTGTAGCCAATCTGTGGTTGTAGCAATCAAATGCTGTATTACTGACATCATCACACAGTGCATGGAGCCATAATGGCAGTAATATGACACTGATTGGTTGTAACGGTCACATGCATTAAATAATAACTGGGAGGAGCGCTGGATCTTCTGCTCTGGATTGCCAGGGGAAAGAAGTGGTTAATATTTATTTATTTACATTTGCAGCTGTTTTTATATGTTTCTCACAAGATGAATAACCTATTTAATCCAAATCATATCTCTATTACATAAAGCCAGCAAATAAAATCTCTCATAGACACTTACAAATTAGTTACTGTGCTTTCATAACTGAAGCTCAATAAATAGTTGTGTACATATACAAGTAGTAAGGCCGCTGAGACAATACATAGCATATAACAAAGATACAGCATCCTCATCTGTCCTCCATACACAAGACACACTTTTTTTCTAGATATAAAACTATAAAATGTTTTGTGTGTCCACCATGTCAGCACAGCTGGCCTGGATCTCTTTTCTGTTTCTATGCTTTCCTGTCTTGTTTACGGAAGACAGACAATTTTAATTCTCAGGAATTTTCAGCAGTGTGCAAGCATGGAATAAATACTCTTCTGTATTGTGGAAATGAAGATGCATTAACTCTGCTTGGAAAATGATGTGCATACAAAATTGACAAAAGAATAATCACTTGCGTATCTGGTAAGTAGATCTTTGGGTTCCATTTACAGCAAGGGGTTAAATGCAAACAAGAATCCTATGTAACCTGTTATGCGTACTCTTCCCACCAAGACTCCAATATGGCTGCAGCATTGTAGAGGACTATAATGGACAAACAGGGGGAAAGAGTACGAGGGTTAAACATGTCTGTAGTATATATTACAGCCTGTCCTATTATTTGTATACCTTGTATTCCACTGTTTGCTATACTTGATATGTAACGGAGGTGGAATTTCAGTTATGCATCTCTCTATGTAGAATGAACATATTACAATATGTGACTGAGTGTACTGAGCATGCTCAGACAGATGGTGTCACACATTGTAGAAAGGGCTAGAAAGGTGACAGGATGTAGGGCTGTGAGGAAATGTTATGAGAGGAGAGTCTGCAAAGATTGCAATGAGATTCTTGACAGGAAAGTCATGAAAGACAGCACCATCTATAGAGAGAGATGAGAAGACTGAGACCAGGGTTAGAGACAACGCAGATACAGGAAAGCGGCTAACAGTGGGTGGGACTGTTACCACTGAGAGGCAGGGTTGCCAACCTTTCTTTCAAATTTTTCTGGACAACTGAACCAAAATTTACGGACGCCCCAAATTTTTTACGGACATAAACCACACCCCCTTTTTAGAGGACACGCCCCCTTCCACGCCCCAGAATAAAGAGGATTGTTCAGTAGTTAAACATAAAATATGGCATATGGAAAATAAATTAACAATCTTCAACTTTTACACCCCTGCCATTGAGTGCTTTGTTTATATGGCTGCAGTGAAGATGCCTGTGACATGCTGGACTTTCTGGCATCATTGCTGCGGCCATGTAAACAAAGACTGACAGGGATGTAATGGGCAAGTGTGCACATCTGTCACAGTGCTGGTGATGTGCACACTGATGTGCAGGTGTATGGCATGTGTCCACTGCAGCCAGTTCTCAGCATTAGATCACTGATTGGCTGCAGCAGTAACATACCATATACCGGCAAGTCCTTGCTGCAGTTTAACAGATCAGAGCTGCATAAAATGGCTCTGAGGACATAGGACATATTTGGATGGACATTACATCCGCCAATACCAAACATACAAGATAACACATCACCACATACCTCTTAAATCCAGTGACGTTTCCCTGATGTGGATTTTCTCTTTTCTCATCTTCTCTCTTTGGCCCAGACCGCCATGACAAGTTCTTTCAGCCACATCTTCTCTCTGCAGAGTTTGCCACAAAGACACTTTAGATTACCAACTTTTCTGTTATCCTGCTGCTGTCCAAAATACTGTGCTCCCCAATGTCCCCAAATACTATACTGCAGATATAACAGTGCCATATAGGTAGGACCCCATATAGTTACAGTGCTCCCAAAAGTCCCACTGATATAGACTAAAATTACTCTTACCGGTAATTGTTTTTTCCAGTAGCCTCCACAACGGCACAGAAGGAGGATATCCCTGCCCAGGGACAGGAAACAATCATGGAGAGAAATGTTTAAAAGGCCCCTCCTCCTCCTCTCTCCAGTTGGTACCCGAGGAATGGTGCTTATAGGAGACAAAAACCGGTTAACATAGGCAAAAACATCCTATTACTAATTCATAGGATAAACAGGTAGACTAACTAGTCCAACAAAAAAGGACCTTACGTCAGGTTAAAGCAAAAGATAATCAAAGTTTGTTTTTATTTTTTTTTTTTTTTTTCGGGGGGGGGAAATATAGGTGCCGTTGTGGAGGCTACTGGAAAAAACAATTACCGGTAAGAGTAATTTTAGTCTTTTCCACGTCGCCTCCCCAACGGCACAGAAGGAGGATTTACCAAAGAAACTAATTAGGGGGGGACAGAAGCAGAAAGAACCTTTCGACCGAAGGATAATTCTGATTGTCCTACATCTAACTTGTAATGACGGAAGAAGGTCATAGGGTTCTTCCAGGTTGCGGCCCTACAGATCTGATCTACTGACGCAGAAGCTCTCTGCCCAGGAAGTAGCAACCGCCCTCGTAGAATGTGCTTTTAAATTCCCCGGGGGAGCTAAGCCTCTTTCTACATAGCATAAGGAGATAGCTGTCTTAATCCATCTGGCTATCGAGACCTTGCTAGCCTTGGCCCCCTTGTTCTTACCCTGGAACTGGACTAATAGACTATCAGAAGATCTGAAAGAACTGGTGGCTTCCAGGTAGGCCAACAGACACCTCCTTACATCCAGATGACTGAACTCCCTCTCCTTTTCTGTAGAGGGATTCTGGCAAAAAGAAGGCAGAGTGACGACCTGCTGGCGATGGAATGATGTGGACACTTTTGGAAGGAAGACCGGGTTGTGCTTTAGAATAATGCGATCATCCAAGACTTCCATATAAGGGGCTTTGCAGGAAAAGGCTTGTATCTCCCCGACTCTTCTTGCTGTAGTTATCGCCAGAAGAAAAGCCGTCTTAAGGGTTATAAGCTTGATAGAAACAGTGTCTAAAGGTTCGAATGGCACTCCCGATAGGACTGAAAGGACTAACGACAGGTCCCAAGGCGGCACTGTAGAATGTACAAAGGCCTTATTCTTTCCGAAGCTCGCAGGAACCTTTTTACGTAGGAGTCATCCGCCAACTTCCTATCCAGAAAGACACAGAGCAGAAACCTGTACTTTTAGGGTGTTGGTTTTTAGCCCTTTATCCAGCCCTCTTTGAAGGAAGTCCAAAACATCAGAGGTACTGGCTGAGTAAGCTGGAGTTCCCTTTGGACCTAAGAACTGTAGAAAGGCCTTCCACATCCTAGAGTATATTTTCGATGTAACCTGCTTCCTGCTGGCTAAGAGGGTGGAAATCACGGAGTCTGAGAAGCCTTTTCTTCTTAAGGTCTGTCTTTCACATACCACGCCGTCAAACTCAGAAATGAGAGATCCTTGTAAAACACCGGACCCTGGGAGAGAAGATCCGGAGTCATTGGAAGTCTGAGGTACTCTCCCGCTGATAAATTCAGAAGCAGCGGGAACCAGCTTCTCTTCGGCCAAAATGGGGTTAATAGGATAACTGAGGCTTTCTCCTCCTGTACTTTCTGAATAACTTTCGGAATTAGGGGAATTGGAGGAAAGGCATATAACAGGCCTATGGACCAATCTTGAGAAAAGGCATCCACGCCGAGTGGATGGTCTGCTTGGTTCAGAGAGTAGAATTGACAGACTTGACGATTCGCCCTGGTGGCAAAGAGGTCTATAATTGGGCATCCCCACTTCTTTACCAATAACTGAAAGACTCCTGTCTCTAGTCTCCATTCCCCTTCCTTCAACGTTACTCTGCTCAGATAGTCTGCTGTGATATTTTCTGTCCCCCTCAGGTGGACCGCTTTGATGGAGAGTATATTCTCTTCTGCCCAAGAAAATATTTGAGAAGCGATCCTGCTCAGTGGTAAGCACCTGGTTCCGCCTTGCTTGTTGACATAGGCTACAACTGTGGAGTTGTCCGATAAGACTTTCACATGCCGGTAGACTAACTCCTGTTTGAGAGTCTGAAGCGCATACCACACCGCCAGTAACTCCTTGTGGTTTGAAGACTTTCCTTTCAACGAATCGTCCCAAAGACCCTGAATGAAAGTCTTCTCCGTATGGGCTCCCCACCCAGTCTCGCTGGCATCTGTGGTGACTATAATCTGGGGACTTGGCCTCCAAGGGACTCCTTTCTGAAGATTCTCCTCCCTCTGCCACCAATTCAAAGACCTTCTTACCGGTAGAGTCAACTGAATTCTCCTGTCCAGGGAACTCTGGCTCTTGTCCCATCTGGATAGGATAAAGGATTGAAGGGGACGAGAGTGGGCCTGTGCCCAACTTACCGCCGGAATCATGGACGTCATCCAACCCAACACCGACATAATTTGCCTGATCGTGCTGGAAGATCTTCGGGACACCGACTGGAATCTTGATGGAAAGATTGCCAGCTTTTCTGTAGGAAGAAAGGAGAACATTCTTACCGAGTCCAATAGAATCCCTAAAAAACACTTTCTTTGTTCTGGAAGAAGATCTGACTTCTCCAGGTTTATTTTCCATCCTAATCGGCGAAACTCTGAGATGATAAACTTCAGATCTTCCGACAATTTTTCTGGCGTCTGGGCTATTACAAGAAAATCGTCCAAGTACGGTATGATTAGGATTGAATGAAGATGGAAGTGAGCGACTACTTCCAGCATGATCTTTGTGAAGATCCTTGGTGCTGCACATAGACCAAAGGGGAGGGCTCTGAACTGAAGATGACGAATGGAGCCCCTGACTGTCACTGCTATCCTGAGATATTTCTGGTACTGCTGATGGATGGGTATATGATAATATGCATCTTCTAAGTCTAACGTCGCCATGTAGGAGCCCTGTGTTACTAGTTTGGTGGCTGACAAGACTGTCTCCATCTTGAATCTCTTGTATTTCTGAAAAACGTTCAGGTTTCTCAGATTGATGATAGTCCGATAGGAACCGTTTGGTTTCTGAACTAGAAATATTGGGGAGTAAAAGCCCTGACCCTCTTGGGAGGAAGGGACAGGGACGAGAACTCTCTTCTGGATAAGAAGTTCTATTTCTTTTTCTACAATAACTTGTTTTTCGCCCCGAAAGGGCTTTGTTAGACAGAAAGACGTTCTTGGGTAATTCTGAAACTCTAGACGGTATCCCAGTAAGATCGTCTCTAACACCCAGGCGGACTTTGATATTTTTTTCCACTCTGGGTGAAACTGGGACAACCTTCCCCCCACTGGAAGGTTGGCGTCATTGGGTGGAGGGCTTTGAAGAGGCATTCCTGGCGAGGAAGATATTTTTTCCCCTTCCTCTAAAGGACTGGGACCTTGAGGAGGACTGAAAGGACTGGTCTTTTCTGCCACCCGGACGAAATCCCTTTTGACTTCTGGCATTCCTTCTCTGGTTAAAAAACCTAGCATCTACCGGGAACCTCTTTTTTCGCTCTGAGGCTTTTTCTAGAATATCATCTAGACTAGAGCCAAACAGCCTGTCTCCCTCACACGGCACAGCAACTAACTTGTTCTTGGATCCAGTGTCTCCCGACCAACCTCTCAGCCAGGTGCATCTCCTGGCTGAGTTTGATAAGGCCGCAGCTCTGGCTGAAAATTTAACAATATCAGCGGAGGCATCCGCCATATAAGTAGTGGCTTTTTTTAGTAGCGGAAGGGAGGCTAGAATCTCCTCTCTAGGAGTGCCAGCTACTAAATGATGCTCTAGCTCCTCCACCCATAATGTCATAGACCTGGCAGTACAGGTGGAAGCGATGCCTGGTCTTAATAAGGCCGTAGAGGTCTCCCAAGATCTTTTAAGGAGGGACTCAGCCTTTTTATCTAAAGGGTCTTTCAAAAGACCTGCATCTTCAAAAGGCAGTGAGGCTCTTTTTGACATCCCTGCCACCGGGGCATCGACCCTAGGAATCTTGTCCCATAAAACCGCATCTTCCTCAGAAAATGGATATTTTCTTTTAAAAGAATCGGTTACTGGAGCCCTTTTTTCCGGGTCCTTCCATTCTCTTTTTATGAGTTTTACTAGGTTCTCATGGACCGGAAAGAAACCTCTCTTCTTTTCTCCCAAGCCCTGAAACATTCTATCTGACACAGATAAAGTCTCTTTAGGATCCTGAAGCCCCATAGTGGCTCTTACAGCCCTTAGGATCTCATCAGTGTCATCCAGTGGACAAAGGGGCTGTCCTGAAGTATCTTCAATCTCAGACGCTTCTGCTTCTGAGTCACTCAGATCTTCCAAGGGCTGACTAGGTCCAGCTACTGCAGTATCTGCTAAGGGGGATACTTCAGACGCTGAGGTGGATGGTAACGGTCTGACGGATTTACTTAAGGCCGAGCTGACTTCTTCTTTAATCATATTTTTTAGATTAGAGATAAAGGAGGGAGATTCCTCTGATACCACTTGCTGTATACATTTGGTACATAAGGGCTTCTTATGGGAAGATGATAAAGATTTTCGGCACATGCCACATCTTTTAGACTGAACTCTTTGAGCCTCCTAACGAAAAAAAAAAAAACATAACACAAATACTAGTTGAGGGAAAATAATAAATAACATTTCCATGAAAAAACTTCCCCCAGAGGAGGGACCGACCTGGGCAGGGGCTTCCTGAGGCTCAGCGGGCCTTCTGGGCTCAGATTCCGACATAGTAGTGAAGACAGAGTAACACCAAGCAGAGGAGATACTCACAAACACGAGTGCTTCCTAGGAACCACCATCCAGTTTGAATCTGGCGCCCTTTTCAAGAGATTTCCGGGTCTGTGACGTCATCACGTCTCCCGTGACCTACTGCGCATGCGCGCGCACGGGAGGCGCCGGACCCGGAAGTCTTCGTGGAATGCATCGGCCCTGATGCGCTCCACCGCCCGCTCCAGATACTCCTGCCGAGTAGAGCCTCCGCACGACCCCGAGGGGTGTTCACGCTGCCCAGGCTGCCTTCCAAGGAAGGACTTACGGCCAGGAGACAGGTGAAGCCACGGCCTCAACTACCTGCTCCCTGCATAGGCCCTCCGGACGTACCGGGACTCTCCAGGCCTATGCGAAGGTAAGCTCCCCAACGTCGGGAAGGAGCTTCTCCATGCATCCAAGGGACAGGAAACAACTGGAGAGAGGAGGAGGAGGGGCCTTTTAAACATTTCTCTCCATGATTGTTTCCTGTCCCTGGGCAGGGATATCCTCCTTCTGTGCCGTTGGGGAGGCGACGTGGAAAATATAATTATCTCCCAGAGTGCCCTCATTAGTAATAGTGCCCTAATAGAGATAACGCTCCACAAGTAGCCCTTTTAGCAGTAGTGCCCTCCATATTGTACTAATAATAGTAACACCCCCAATAGTACCCCTGGTAGTAATAATAATTCCCCATAATAGCAATCATTTTTCCAAAAATGCCTCCAGTAGTGCTCCCAGAAATAATAAGGACCTGCTGTAATGGTCCCAGTAATTATAATACGCATAATAGTACCCCCAGTAACTTAAATGGTCCCCTCTACTGCCCTCAGTAGTTTAGGTAGCCTTCTATAGTAAGCCCCAGTATAGATAGCCCCATGTAGTGCCCCAAGAATTTTGATAGCCCTGTGTAGTGGCCCAGTAATTTAGATAGCCCCCTGTAGTTCAGATAGTCCCCATAGTACCCCTAATAGTTAGATAGCCCTCCTGTAGTTCAGGTAGTCCCCATAGTGCCCCCAGAAGTTAGATAGCCCCCATTGTGCCCCCAGTAATTATATTGTCCCCTTAAGTACCCACAGTAGCTTTACTGTACCCTATAGTGGCCCCCCAGCAGCTTTAATGCCCCCATACCTTAACTAAATGCCAGCAGCACCAGCTCCGCTGCTATACAAGTCCCACTGTAGCATGGCGCGGGTGGCGGGAATGCTGCAGGCAGAAGACTTAGAAAAATAGCCGGGCTTTCATTGGTGGTCAGTGTGGGACTCCTCCTCCTCACTCCTCTCCAGCGTGAGCATTGCAATGCTTCAGCTCCCTTTTCCCTTCACTGCGCACGCATGCGCAGTGCAGATTTCATAGTTCGGGCCAGGTTTTGCAGACTGTCCGTAAATTTACGGACAGTTGGCAACCCAGGCAGTGAAACTGCCCTCAAAGTGCCCTCCAGGTAGTAATACAGTATTGACAAAGACCCCCTTAGTGCTCCAAGTAGTAATAAAAACCCTCAGTGCTCCAAAAAGTAATAGGTCCCCTCCAGTAAATATAATGGCCCTTATAGTGCCCCCAGTAGCTTAAATGACTCCTATAGCTCCCCAGTATCTCAAATGCTCTGCAGCAGTGCCCCACAGCAGCCTAACAGCTCCCTATAGAGCCCTCAGTAATTTAAATGATACCCTATATGGCCCCCAGTTCTGTGACACACTGCCACAGATGTGCCTGGCAGTACATGGGGCTGCTGGACACTGGGGTTATGTTATACCTGTTGCAGACACACTGCAGTGCTTACCAGGAGACTTGCTGCAGCTTCACAATCTCACGCTGCCTGCATCCACTCCAGCAGCAGGCAGAAAACTTTGAAAGACTTGGCAGCTGCTGAGCAGGGTCGGCTCAGGGCTGGGCACAGCACCATCAAAGGTGGGCGATATGAAAACCTAAAATAATTGTCACATCAAAGACATACAGTATAACCCCTGCACCATCCCGTACAATACAATCCGTACACCATGCTGTATAGTATACAGTATAATCCCTACACCATGCTGTATAATATATAGCATAACCCCACAGTGTAGGGGTTATACTGTATATTGTACGGCAGGGTGTAGGGGTTATACTGTATATTGTACGGCAGGGTGTAGGGGTTATACTGTATATTGTACGGCAGGGTGTAGGGGTTATACTGTATATTGTACGGCAGGGTGTAGGGGTTATACTGTATATTGTACGGCAGGGTGTAGGGGTTATACTGTATATTGTACGGCAGGGTGTAGGGGTTATACTGTATATTATACGGCAGGGTGTAGGGGTTATACTGTATATTATACGGCAGGGTGTAGGGGTTATACTGTATATTATACGGCAGGGTGTAGGGGTTATACTGTATATTATACGGCAGGGTGTAGGGGTTATACTGTATATTATACGGCAGGTGTAGGGTATACTGTATTAAGGCAGGTGTAGGGGTTATACTGTATATTATACGGCAGGGTTGTAGGGGTTATACTGTATATTATACAGCATGGTGTAGGGGTTATACTGTATATTATACAGCATGGAGTAGGGGTTATACTGTATATTATACAGCATGGAGTACGGATTATAGCGTATACTATACGGCATGGAGTACGGATTATAGCGTATACTATACGGCATGGTGTACGGATTATACTGTATATTATACGGCATGGTGTACTGATTATACTGTATACTATACAGCATGGTGTACGGATTATACTGTATACTATACAGCATGGTGTACGGATTATACTGTATATTATACAGCATGGTGTAGGGATTATACTGTATATTACACAGCATGGTGTAGGGATTATACTGTATATTACACAGCATGGTGTAGGGATTATACTGTATATTACACAGCATGGTGTAGGGATTATACTGTATATTACACAGCATGGTGTAGGGATTATACTGTATATTACACAGCATGATGTACGGATTATACTGTATATTATACAGCATGGTGTAGGGATTATACTGTATATTATACAGCATGGTGTACGGATTATACTCTATATTATACAGCATGATGTACGGATTATACTGTATATTATACAGCATGGTGTAGGGATTATACTGTATATTATACAGCATGGTATACGGATTATACAGTGTATTATACAGCATGGTATACGGATTATACTGTATTATACAGCATGGTGTATGGATTATACAGCATGGTATATGGACTACACTGTATATTATACAGCATGGTGTGCGCATTATACTGTATATTATACAGCATGGTATATGGACTACACTGTATATTATACAGCATGGTGTATGGATTATACTGTACATTGTATAGCATGGTACAGGGGTTATAATGTATATTGTACAGCAAATGCATGACGGTTACACCATGCCGGACAATATAACCCCTGTGCCATGCTGTACAATATACAGTATATACACAGTATAGAGGTATACTGTATATTGTGTGGCACAGTGTATGCACACACACACACACACGAAACACATAAAAACTTACAGTTACTTGGCCCTTGTCTCAGACACCAACGCTCTGGAGGGGGCTGGGGCCTTGATCTTCTTCTCCCTTCTTCTTTCCCTTCTTTGCCGACATGAGGGAGGACTCGCGGCGGTGAGCGGGCCAGGAAAGGCCCTGAGCGGAGGCAGGGAACACTGGACAGGGGCAGTTTCATTGGTGGCCAGTAGGACTCCTCCTCTCGACCTCCGTCATGGCTCCTCCTCCTCCTCTTCTCTCTGGCACAGGACAGGAGGCTTAGGCTAGTATCAGATGTCAGTTGCCTCGGCATCTGCACACGCGCCAGCTCCATGCGGCACCCGGCCCTCTATCTTCCAGTCAGCGGTGGGGGGCGGGCCAGCAGCGCGGTGAGCGGGGAACTTAACTGTCTGTACTGCACGCATGCGCAGTACAGACTTTGGTGTTTCGGGCCACAAATTCACGGACGGTGTGTTTTTCTGCCGGACGCTACGGAAGGCAGAGAAAAACAACCGTTTTTTACGGACGTTGGCAACCCTGCTGAGAGGGGCATTTAGGAGCTGAGGGGAGACTGGTGTCAGTGGATTGTGAAGATTTGCATAGACGTACAGTATGTCACTGTACAACCCAGAGTTATATATTTCATTGCTGAAGTAAAGTTGTGTAAAGTCTGCCACCTGTCCTATTCCTGTGCTCGTATGCTACGCTGGTTGTGCCAGCCTTACACACTGATAGACATGATGCTGAGATGCTGCTGCAAACTGACAGCCATAGTTGTAAGATGCTGAGGTGTTGCTTTATATAGACTGACAGTCACAATGCTGAGATACTGTACCATGTTATGTAACCTGA
The DNA here is from genome assembly GCA_900303285.1 of Rhinella marina. Taxonomy (NCBI): domain Eukaryota; kingdom Metazoa; phylum Chordata; class Amphibia; order Anura; family Bufonidae; genus Rhinella; species Rhinella marina. The sequence goes on along the minus strand of ONZH01000585.1, from coordinate 2,551 downwards.
TAGATATATTAGATAAAATAAACACGCACTAAAAAGCAGAATTGTTCTTCAACTATACCTGAAGAAATGTCTCTCACTCTTGAGTCTGTAACTTCTGAAAAAGTCACACTAACAATGATATTGTTTATGGTTTCACACAAGTGCTACTATTGTATAGACAAAGATCAGGGGCGTAGCTAGAACTGACTGGGCCCCACAGCAAATTTTTGTATGGGGCCCCTCCCCAACTTAATGGACATGCTCATACATGCGCTCGCCACATACATGGACACGCTTATACACACAGTCACCACATACATGGACGCACTCATACATGCACTCACCACATACCTGGACATACTCACACACTCATACATGGACGCACTGTACACACAGTCACCACATACATGAACGCAGTCATACATGCACTGACAACATACATGGATGCACTCATACACACGCTCATCACATAGATGGACATATATACTGTATACACACACACACAAACACATATGACTATACAAGTAGTTATACACCTATTTCTACACACACTTAACTTTCTTGTAGACAGCTGATGTCTGGTCCTCACAGGCAGCCTGGAGAAGTAGGTGCCATCACCCCTCTGTGCTAACCAGGAACAGCAGTGGAGGGGTTAATCAGTAACCTGGAGGGAGGGGGGCACGCAGGCACTGTAGAACTCTGTGTGCAGGAGTAGCCTACCTGCTCTACACTAGCTTGATGCTGGGGGCTTGGGGCTTGATCCCATAAAGTTCTGCTATTGGCTGGCAGCAGATGTGATAGTAAGCTGCCAGCCAATAGAAAACAGAAAGCAGTACTGGCGAGGGCTGTGCCAGTACTGCGGATCCAAGCCTGAGAACAGCCATAGGAAGATAGGATATTGAGCTTTAGTTATGAAAGCACAGTAAGTAATTTGTAAGTGTCTATGAGAGATTTTATTTGCTGGCTTTATGTAATAGAGATATGATTTGGATTAAGTGGGTTATTCATCTTGTGAGAAACATATAAAAACAGCTGCAAATGTAAATAAATATTAACCACTTCTTTCCCTTGGCAATCCAGAGCAGAAGATCCAGCGCTCCTCCTAGTTATTATTTATAAGCAGCCAGCATGTGACCGTTACAGCCAATCAGTGTCAACTTACTGCCATATTACTGTCATTATGGCTCCAGACACTGTGTGATGATGTCAGTAATACAGCATTTGATTGCTGCAACCACAGATTGGCTACAGTGGTCACATGCTGACCATTTGTAAGCAATGACTGGTAGGACCATCCCAACATCTATACAGGATCTCTGGGCAAAAGAAGAGGTGAGTAGTTCTTCTTTTAGGTTTTGTTACATTTGCAGTGGTTTTTATTTTTTCTTCATAAACTGGACAACCCACTTAAAGAATATTCTATACTTCCATGTTTTCCTGATATGAATTAATTCTCAATTTAGTAAAGGTCCTTTCACATGGACTGATAGTCAGGCCAGTTATCGGGTATAAAGTTTGTAAAAATGTTCTTTCCCAATAATTGACATGTTTAAAAGGTGCCAGTGATCTCTCGATGAACGGACCAAAGCAAAAGCTTTTTCATCGAGTGAGCATGTCATTCTACTGGCACCAAAAAATCATTAATCCTGTGTAGCAGATTATACTGTGTACAGTGGCGTAGCTATCAGGGAAGAAACTGCTTCGGGGCCCGAGCTCAGAAGGGGCCCCAGAGCAGTGCTGAATATTTTTATTAGATATTGGGCTGCCCTTATGCACAGCTGCTGCACTTTATAGAAGAGGATGCCACTTACAGCAGCAGCGCCCAACAAAGGTCCTTGCAGGCACAGTACACTTCCTCCATGCCTGTTCTCCTCCTCCTATGGCTGTTCTCAGGCTGGGATCCGCAGTACTGGCACAGCCCTCGCCAGTACTGCTTTCTGTTTTCTATTGGCTGGCAGCTTACTATCACATCTGCTGCCAGCCTATAGCAGAACTTTATGGGATCAAGCCCCAAGCCCCCAGCATCAAGCTAGTGTAGAGCAGGCAGGCTGCTCCTACACACAGTTCTACAGTGCCTGCGTGCCCCCCTCCCTCCAGGTTACTGATTAACCCCTCCACTGCTGTCCCTGGTTAGCACAGAGGGGTGATGGCACCTACTTCTCCAGGGTGCCTGTGGGGACCAGACATCAGCTGTCTACAAGAAAGTTAAGTGTGTGTAGAAATAGGTGTATAACTACTTGTATAGTCATATGTGTTTGTGTTTGTGTGTGTGTGTGTGTGTGTGTGTGTGTATACAGTATATATGTCCATCTATGTGATGAGCATGTGTATGAGTGCATCTATGTACAATACAGACCAAAAGTTTGGACACACCTTTTCATTCAAAGAGTTTTCTGTATTTTCATGACTATGAAAATTGTAGATTCACACTGAAGGCATCAAAACTATGAATTAACACATGTGGAATTAAATACTTAACGAAAAAGTGTAAAACGACTGTAAATATGTCTTATATTCTAGGTTCTTCAAAGTAGCCACCTTTTGCTTTGATTACTGCTTTGCACACTCTTGG